>PVJO010002440.1:0-143385 GCA_004026905.1 Hystrix cristata
TTGCTCCCAGCCAATGGCTTTCACCTATATTCCCTCTTTCTTCTTAGTTTCCCCAAGGTATGTAATTAGTGAAATAAGAAGTTGTGCTTAAAAAGAATGTAATAAAAAAAAAAAAAAAGGAAAGTGAGATGTTCCGGCCAGGACCTTCTCCTACCTCTCGGTTGCTCCAGAATTGCTCAGTCAGCCCACCTCTTTCTCTACCAGAAATCTCTTCATGTCCCTAGTAGAATCTTCTGTCAGTTGGTTTGACTGAATTGAGTCCCCTGGCCACAAGACCAGATAGATAGAGGGAATGGTACATCCACAGTGCTCCTGATACCATAATGAGAAGGAAAATTGTCATCCATCTAGGACAGTGACGTCAAACCTTTTAGAGTTTTCAGTGATAACAAATAGCTGGCTGTGGCACACGTGCCATAGGTTTGCCACCACTGAGCTAGGAGTTGAAAAAGTCAATTAAAAAGGGGCATTAAAATTTTTTGGTGAAGTCTTGGGAGTCCACTCTGGCATTCTTATTTCGTGCTAATGACAAAGGAGAGAAAGTGCCAGCTCGTACCAATTTCTCCTGAAAGCAAAGGAGATCTAGTCCAGGAACAGGATGCCAACTTCTTTCAGACTGTTCAAACAAATGGAAAAGCCAAAGGTGCCCCTAGCTGAGATTTTTACATAGGCTCAGTTTTGAGACTCCAGTCTGTTATACTTCCCCCAACAAAACCCTTCTTCCTGGTTCACATGTTGTTTTCCTAACACCGACATGGCAAGTACAAATCCAGCCACATACCTGATATCTTATCTGCCCCACTGTCTGTAATGCAGCCCATCTATGGGCACACCCTTCAAACTTGCTCTAAGTTTCATCTTGCCTGTGAAATCTTCCTTGACCATCCAAAGTGATTTTCTGTTGCAGCTTGCTAAGCTTTCTCTTATTGCTGCTATTATCATTATGTTTATTACTATTACTATTATTATTCAACAGAGCACCTTGAGAATTCCCTGATAACAGAGTTTATCTCAAACCTCTGTGGATTTCCTACAGGGCTGAGGAAGGATGTGCCCGCTCTGCTACTGAAGTCAAATTGTTGTATGAGAGCCTCAGAGAAAGAGCATCTCCACCAGTCACGTGGCACCCCGATAACCCTGCAAATGCATGTGACTTAGCACAGTTCTCCAGAGGGCCTTGGGCATTCTCCCCACCGAGCAGCCACAGATGGCTGGCTTTCCCCCGTGTCAGATAACGGGCTGCTTCCTTCTGCAACCTACTCAGGCAATAACAGCACTTGTGAGAAAACTTGTTGAGAGCTCTTTCTGGGAAAAAGCCCCCATCCGTGCAAGAACCTTTATCCATGGCAGAGTCTGCCAGAGGAGATCACTCGCAGCAAGTCAAGATGGCAGAAGGTGGAGGAAATGTCCAGGCAGACACGCTGCTCTTCGCACCGATAGAGCAGGGAACCTCAGTCCCAGGAAACCCCCACGGCAGAGTTCTGCCCCGCTCCTCTAGACGATCCACTTCCAGGAAGGTGCGACTCTACTCAACAAAACAGAGGAGTCACATACAGTGTCATCAACTCTGGTAACTAAAAAAACATGCTGTGTGGTGCAAGTTTGTTTTTAGGAGGAAAATGAGCAAAAGAACAGGGCCAGGTTAGGTCATGACCATAAATCAGGCTGCTGCAAGGCAAGGTCCTTTCTCAGGATGCTATGCTGTGGCCGCCACACATGCGTGTGTGCTGCCTTCTGCAGAACTACTTACCCAACACCCAGCCCCCCGGAGAGCAGGAGAGGGATAAAAAGAGCAAGGAGAAGGGAAGAAACCATCCATCAAAGACCAGGCAAAGCTGGCAGAGAGCAGGACCGTGTGTGCAGGACAAGTGGGAGAAAGTGGAAAAAGATCCCAGGGAGGTGTTTTTCAGCTGTTCTAGATAACTTTCCTTCAGGACAGGATTAAGCCCAGCTTTTTATCCGTGAGTCCATGGTTTTACAAATTAGAGCACAGAGTGGGGGGAAAGCCTCCTGGGGACCATTTCACGAGCATCTTTCCAGCAGATCTTTCAACTTCTCCTTACAGAACACTTTTCATTTTAGTCATGCTCTCATGTGCAGAGATGATGGAAACCAGGACGGGGGATTTCCCTGGCTTCCCCCAGGCCACCCAAGCACAGGGTGGGAGTCAGTGTGGCAGGTGTGTAGGGAGGGGAGAAGAATGCTCTGAGATGGCCTGAGAGCGCGGGGAAGCATGGAACGGCGAAATGGGAACCAGAACATAAAGGGGTTTCAAGCCCAGATATGACACCGATAGAAAGTGGTTAGCATGGTTCCTGGCACAGTGCCAACACGTGGTAGCCACGTTGGAGGTCTCACTGTTGCTGACTGCAGGTAGGGACAGTGCAGGAAACTACACGAAAAGCCCCTACCTTGTACTCTACCCGGAACCAGCAGTAATTTCAGAATGTCTGAAATTGCAAACAGACATCCTAAAAGACCAGAAGCTCTAGACCAGAGTTTCCCAGGTTTTACTGTAGAGCTGAAAAACCCAGGAAACGAATGTATGCAGCTCTCAACTAGCACCTGTAATCTCGCCTTCCAACAGACTTCCAAGTGAAGGCAGTATGCTGAAACTCATCTACACTGCGAGCAGCAGGACGCCTGTTTGGTTTTTGTTTGTTTTTCTGTCTGTCTTGCAGTGCTGGAGATGGGACCCAGCATTTCACACGTTAGGTAAGAACTCTGCCTAGCTTCATCTTCTTTTGGTTTTCGTTTGGGGATTGTTTTTTGATAGTGCTGGAGACCAAATCTTAGGTGTACGTCCTAAGCGCATCCTCTACCACGGAGCTCCACCCCAGTCCCTGAGTAGCAGGACTGAATATCAGAGCAGACTGTGTCTTTGATGGTGGGCTTTAACAGCAGTAGAGAGACATGACTTAGATACAGTTAACATTCGCAAGTAAGCCTCTGTCTGTCTGTCTCTCTGTCTCTCTCTCTCTCTCATACACACACACACATACGCTCACACATAGATGAAAATATACAACATACACATTTGCCTAGTGACAATCTGTGACACTTCTTTCTTCTTACACATCACCTACAGATATTAGGTGACAGTAATAGAGAAAAGAAACACAGTGGGCGTAAAGACATGAATAAGGAAACTAAAAAAAGAAGAGAAGTAAGAACTGTAAATGTCCAGCTCCAAAGAAATACAAAATATGCACAGGACAGTATTATTTAAAACAGAAAAAAATACAGTTCAAATACCACTTCACCATTAAAAAAAAATCGCACTTTTGAAGAATATTCAGGGATAAAGGTAAATGTTCACAGCCTGTTTATCAATAAGTAGGTTCTGAAAAAATATATATGTATTCTGATTCAAATTATGTAAAGTAACAAACATGTTTATATCACGAGTACAGATTATTAGGAAAAAGAATTTTTAAATTTTTATAATAAACAACATCTCTAAGTCTGTGTATTTAAATTTTTTTTTTGGTTTTTTTTGTTTGTTTGGTTGGTTTTTGGTTTTTTTTGGTTTTTTTTTGGTGCTGGGACTTGAACTCAGGGCCTTGTGCTTTGATGATAAGCACTCTAATCACTGAGCTAAATCCCCAGCCCCTAGTCTGTGCATTTGAAAAATGAAAATTACGATAGTGTCTACTTCACTTGAAGATTAAATACACTAATGCAAATGAAGGCTAATTATAGGGAATACTTAAAAATGCAAGCTGTTATTATTTATGGGTATTTTTGTCTACTTTGCTGCCAATTCTCCATTGCCTAGAACAGAGCCTGGCACATACTAGGCATGCAATAACCAACTGTTGTGAGTTCAAGGCCAGGCTGGATTACACAGTGAGTTCAAGTCCAGCTTGGAATCCATAGCGAGACCCCCATCTCAAAAACCAAAAGAAAAAAAATATGTGTTGGATAAACAAATTACTGTAATAGATGAATGATACACTGCATGTAAGGCATCGGCATTAAAGCCAGGTGCATTAATTGGAATTGATCATAAGGAGCATTGAATTAAGAGTTAACTAGATCTGGCTTTATCCTTTGGATGACAAATCAGAAGTCACTAAAGAATCTGAAGTAGAGAAAATGGCCTGATCCAATTTTGTGAGAAAATTAGTAGAATAGAAATGTGAAGACAAAAATAAGTTAGTAGACAAATATGACGTAGCCCATTTTCATTTCTATATGGCCTTGAAGCAAATCAAAAGAATTTTGCACTGCTTGAAAAGTTTGGGAAGCTAAGGGATCAGTTACTTGTAAAGCTCACAGCTGTGAGAAACCAGGCCCAACACTACACTGCCCTGAAATGAGTTGGGGGCAGCAGGAGCCTCCTCGAAGAAGAGGAGCCACATGGCCACACCAGAAAGATGCTGCGTGGCTTTGACATTCATCCTCTGCCATTGGAGTGGTTAGGTTACTATTTTCTTGCTGAAAAAGTAACTCACAGGGCCCAGAAATCTCCCAGGATTGGCACCCGAAGGTTGCACTGTGCCTTGCAAAGAGTGGCCAGCGTCTTCAAGAGGTTCCTGGGGCTAATCCCCGGGTTGTTTCAGGACAACCCCGCCCCATTCCCAACTGTCTCAGACTTGCCAAGGCCTGGGAGTCCCACAAATGAACAACAGCAGCCAGCTCGAGAAGTCAGCAAAAAAGCCGGAGAGCTCAGTTCTGTTCTAGTTAAATTGTGGAGCTGGAGACCCTGAATCAACCAAATTTACTAGCTCTACAACCTTGAGCAACATCCAACAGCTCTCCATACCTCAATTCCCCACCCGTAAAGTGGAGATATTAATAGCACCTGATTTATAGGGTTCGGGAGAATATTAAATGAGTTCACACGAGTAAGACCATTAAAAGAGTGCTCGGCACATAACAAATACTCAATACTATTACTCACCGTGACTACAGGAAACTCCATTTCCTGTAATACAGAAAAAAAAATCCCTTAATCCCCAGCACACACCCTCTGCACCACTCACTCCCTACAGCAGGGGCAGTTACTAATCTGACCTGCATGGTTCTGCCCACAGTGCCCACGAGGAGTCTTGCTGCTTTTTACCTCCTTCCACCTGCTGGGGATCAGGAAGATCAGGCGTCCTCACCAGACCGCTCACCTCTGACTCCTCCTGGGCAATTTCCTCTAGAGTCAGTGCTTCACCTTGACACTGTCCTTTATCTTGGTGCCTTTGGGCAACTTCAAATTCTTTCTGCCCACACAAAGAAATAAATAACTGAAGTTTGATAAGGACTATAACTTTCCTTATGTCTAGTCAAAAAAGGAATGAGAGAAGAGAGACAGAGACCAAGACCAAGGCAGAGAGATAGACTGAGAGGAGTGAGAGGGCAGTCTCCTGGGAAATTTTAAATGGTGGAATGTGTTGATTGGCTGATTGATTGATTGGAATGTCATTTCAACATCTTTAATAGGCTTTGAGAAGAACGAGCACATGAAATTTCCTGAGCACATGAATTTTCCAGTGCTCTGCAATGGTCCTGTGACCAGATTCCACGGGGAGCACACAGTGTCCAGTGATGGACCTGCTGTGGTTTGTACAATGGGCATCTGTGATGTGAGGTGGTGCGGGCTGCTGATCCAGAAGTGCAGATCTGCCCGCCGGCTTCTCTTCTCAGCAACTTGACCTCCCACCTAACAAAAATGGGAAACCTCGTGCTTGGAAATACAGCAGCACAAGGAGTTATAAACTCCTGCATTTGCAGGAGGCAGGTCATGAAAAAGCTGAACAAGTAGCTCTGAGTCACACACCTGAAAGCCTGGAATAGGGTGGATTCCTCAATCTTGACAACACGCCTTGGCCCCCAGAGCCTGCTAGACCTGGGAGAGCTACAGACACTAGGACAGCCATGGCCTCCACTCTTCCCCAGCCTTACTCCACCTCTATCGCCACCTCTCTGAAAACTCTCTCATAACTCCTACTAAGCAGTGGCAACACCAATTTCCTGTTGTTTCACTGCTCTGTCAAATAAATACGTTTGATATTTTCTCTGGCAGTTCTTTGACCAGGTGCAGTTTACAACATCAACCCTCCTCTAAGAAGACATGTTTAAATAGCCTTACATACATGTTCAGTGATCAAGAGGCATCGCAGGAGCTGTTATGCAAAGTGACCCCAAAGAAAAGCTTGCAATGAAAATAGCCTTCCAACTTCTGGGTCAGCCGAGGTTACGTGTTTACATATCAGGCATTCTTAAAATAAGGCCCTGTGTTCCCTTTGCAGCAACGATATTCGTCCCGTGTGTCTTATAGGCTCCCAATGTACACACACTTCCTGCGCTGGCTTAATAGTATCTGAATGGTTTTGCCTCTGCTATGCAATCATGAGTAACTGATGAAGATTCTGGCTGCTTTCTAGGGAATAAGGTATTTTGAGGCTAGTTACCTAGAGATCATACTGTCCTAATATTATGCCAGTCAGAACCTGAAGGTGCAGAGCCCGTCTCCCATGAGTATGAGAGTCAGAGAGGAAACCAGATGATGCAGAGTGTGTGTTTCAAATTGAAGCCGGGTGAATGTTCAGAGCCCAGTGGGCAAGAGGATGATTATAGTGGACCTCAGGTAAACCTGCGCTGTGAAACAGCTTTGGCCATTTGGCCCCTGAGTGAAAAAGAGAAAGGATGAAAGGAAATAAGTGATCTCATTCATTGACCTTTCAGATTAAGTAAAGACCAAACTTGTGGGATTTTTTTTTCTTTTCTTATTAAAAATATCCTGAAATATTTTCTTCTGCTCTCTTCTGCAGTCAGAGATTTAAACGAAGCAGAGACAACCTGGAAGAGTCGAAATAATAACAAATTGGAAGCAGAGAAACTTGGCAGGGTAGTTCCAGCTTGCCCCTGTGTGTTACCAGGAAAACCTCCTTCCCTTTCTGGGCCTCGCTCTGCTGCCTGAGTGGGAGGGGCCGGGCTGGTTACCTGTCTCTGTGACAGACTTTGTCCAGAGTCCTTGTCTCTAGTTTCACCTCTAAGGGGCTTAAGGTCATCATCTGGGGAGACTTGAATTTGCCAGGTTCACACTGCTGGTAAAGGGCTTGAACCTGGAACGTCAGAGTACAGATCCGGCATTGCTGCCCACCACATTAAGGGAATGGGTTGAGATGGACAAAGAGATTAAAGACACTCAAAGTGAAGGGACAGGTTCACAGGGACAAAGAGCAGGTAATAGGTGGGTCACATGCAGAGGAGAGGAAGACTTCCTTTACTCGGGAATTTAGCTCATGCTGAGGAGCCAGGGAAGGTCAAGTCCTGTGTGTGTGCAAGAGGCCAGGTTATTCTCTAGCCACTCGTTCAAGCCAGGTGCCCCTCAGCTCAGGCCCTGCTGGGTGCGGGGGCGTTGTGTGAGAGGCATCAGAAGCCTGGGGTGATCAGCATCGTCACCCACTGAGCAGGGCAACTCGAAATTCACCCAGAAGTAGGGACCACAGAGGTGTTAGGCTGGAAAGAAGGAAGGCTGCAGGCTGGTGGGAGGCAGTGCCAAAGAAGAGTAATGTTGACGCGGTGCTGGAAACAGCAGAGAAGCGGCCGCCTTCCCAGTTGGTGCCTGGCTTTCTGCACACATCACTGTATGGTGTGTCACTCAGAGTAAGCAGCAAAAGGGTACAAAGAGTGGGACCCAAGCTGTGTGCCCCTCCCCTGCCATGGCTGGTCCCCGGCTGAGGTCATATCAGTGACATCCCAACTCCGCCCAAGGGCCCAGCGACACTGCACACCCAGGGAGGGAATCCTGACCCAGGTTACTTCCATCCTCAGGATCTATGCCAGCATTTATGCCAGAGGCTGTATTATAAGGATTATAAGGGTATTCTATTGTGTGCAAGTACTTCAAATTATTAACGTGCCTTGAAATAGTGTCTAAAATAGACCTCCACTATGGTCCGTGTTTATGATTATTCTGCTTGAAGTTGGAGTTTATTTCAAAAAGTTATTGAAAACCTACTTTGTGCTCAATAAACATCTGTTGAATAAATGGACTAGCAAGCAAGAGAATGGATAAAGATAAAAGAAATAAACTGAGCTAGGAACTACCTCTAAGTGTGATTTACAATACAAGGATTTCATACCTAAGAACTCCAGGTTTTGAGGGGACCAGAGAAGGAACTGGGAAGAGTTTAAACCCAAGGAACATTCCCAGGCCTCTGTTGGCCCCTGTGGACTGGCGAGACTCACGCTTTATAGCAAACCCTCCTGCCCACACCACTCAGAGGACGATGTGAGCAAGCAGGAAAGCCTATGAGAAAAAGGGGACTCCGGACAAACTTTAAGAAACAAGAAAAGAGAAAATTTCTTAAAGTTTAGAAATAATCCTGGTTAAACCAAGTCATAAATTCCACATAATTTTTCTGAACTAGTTCCTGGTCAATATTTATCAAGTATAACTAGACTGGGGGAGGGGTGCGGAAAAAAGTCGAGTGGAGATAGAAGGTAAGGATAACACTTTTTAGTTAATACTGAGGGAGTATCAAACTTCTTAGCCATCTTTCCAATTAATAGGACTTAAAGATTAAAAGGGGAAAAGTGTAAATAAACTTGTTGCAAATAGAGAGGGGTGGATGAAAGGAAGGGAGGGGAGGAGAAGAGAGGGGGGAAAGCCAAGATACATCATGTACAGGTACAAAATAACCATGTTGATTATGACCATTATGTATATAATGTACCAATACATGTTCTTGGTAAAAATAAAAAAAATTAAAAAAAGATTAAAAGGGCTTCCTATGCCTACTTCTAAA
Organism: Hystrix cristata; assembly: GCA_004026905.1. NCBI lineage: Eukaryota > Metazoa > Chordata > Mammalia > Rodentia > Hystricidae > Hystrix > Hystrix cristata. The sequence continues at coordinate 8,751 of PVJO010002440.1, forward strand.
TACAATAATTACCCCCCGTTTGTAAGACTGGATCTTCATTTATTCACATATTCACTCATCCTCTTATCAAATATCTATCGGAAGAGTTACTTGTTATTCACTGACTGTACATGAGCTGCTGTGAATTTAACAATGAATTAGATGCAATTTTTGACTCTGGTGTCAGCCCGGGGTAGGATGGGGGGAGCTCAACTAGGATAGAAATGGCAGAGCAGCAATGCCAAGTCTGTCTGTTTCAGTAACGCCCAGCACAGTGGCTGTACACAGCAGAAGTTCAGCGAACATTTGTCTAATTAATAGAAAAATAAAATGGGAACTATGGTAAGTTGTCCTAAGGACCTTAATAAGGCAGAGCACAGAGTTCCAGGAAAATACACTGAACAACATACCTAAATCAGTCATTTAAAAGATAAAGGCAGCAGAGTTGCTGAAGGAGATGTCCTGTTGTTTAAAAACTCAGACGGTGAACAAGAACAAGTCAGATGACTGGCTTTGGGAAGTGGAATCAGTTAGATGTAAAAGTATAAACAGCAGCTATCAGACAGCAGAGCCGGGGAGAGATGGCACAGCTATGTCACCGCTAGCATCTCGTGTTCTTGAAGTAGAACTGAAACGGTGTGTTTATGCAAACACATCTGAGTGTGGTTGTTCAGTATGGTTGTGTGCGAGGCTGTGTGTACACACATGTGTGCACAACATATACAAATGAGTGTGCAAGTGTGTATCTACCCTACAGACTAGTGTGAGCCCAAGGAGAGAAGTAGGCTCACCTGTGACATATGAAGAAAGCAGAACTTTACGCTGAGGGAACAACAGAGTTGTCTAATGGTTTTGGGCAGGACAGCGGCTTGAGCTGCTTTTTATTTGAGAAAACTCCACTTGGTGCCAGTCAAATAGCTCCAGTGAGAGACGGCTGGAATTCCTGTGGCCCAAATTAAGCTACAGGCTATAGGGACGAATACGGACAAAAGATACTACAGAGGCAAACAAGATGTGATGGTGACTGGCTGCTGTGTGACTTGTGATGCTGTGGAAAGTGAGGGACTGCAGTGGGAGAAAGGAGCTCCCAGTAAGCCTGTGTGGGTGGGCCCTTCGCTGACAAAGAGTGAACTCAAGACAGAAGAGGGCTCCAGGTGAGGCAAGTTACCAGTTCACTTCTTATTGCTCCTGCTGGAAAGTTAGAGACAGCTTCACCCAGAGGAAAAGGACACATGCTCTAGGGACAGAATACCCAGGTTCAAAGCTTGGCTCTGGGTGAACTAGCTAGTTGTGTAACTTCGGCTCTCTCTGTCTGAACTAACTCTATGACCCTGAGCAATGTCCTAGTTCTCTCTGTGCTCCAATTTCACCATCTCTTTCCTAGAGTTCTGAGGAATACTTGAGTTAATATTTGTAAATTGACTGATGTAGTGGCCTGGTACAAAGCACTAAATAGAAGTGTTTGTCAAAGAAAAATGCCTGCAGTAATTTCTTGGAACGCTTGAGCTTGCATCTGCATGTAAATGTTTCTGTTTCTTTATCTTCCATTACTTTCCTTTGTTTATGCTATCTCTCACTTTAGATTACTAGTTCTTTAATACAAGGTCTCAAGTCTTGGATCTCTCTCACCTCAAAATAAAACTTTTCTGGCATCTCCCTTCAGAGTTGATTTTCCCTGTAGCATACACTAAACCTGCCGTCTGTCTTCATTCTCTTTCCTCTCATTCATATCTCTAATTAATGTGGTTTTTGTTCTTCTCCCAGCCCCCAACATTGGAGCGAAACAGCTCTCTCTAAAATCACCAGTGGCTCCTGACTGTTGAGTCCAAAGAAGCCACATCAGGCCAGGTGGGTTGCTTGGTGTTCCCATGCCATCTAAGAGTGACACCTTATCCCTTTCTCTCCCACCTTCCGGTCCCTCCTCTTCAGTGACCTCCTTGGCTTATTGAGGCAGGATTGGTTACTCCCACAGGCCAGGCTGTAATGATCCATTTATAGATCGGCTCCTATACAGTTAGCACCTTCCAGGCACAGCCTCCTCTTAGTCATTCGTGATTCTCCAGCCTGTGGCTAAATGCCGATAATTCACCTAACAGAAGCTCAGTAAATGCTGAAAAAGTGAATGAATGAAAATATAGGACCAAACCACTTCTTTCAAACCCACCCAGAATGTGCAGCAATTGTGTGTATGAAAGTTAGCAAATGTTGGGCTGGGGCTATAGCTCAGTGGTAGAGCGCTTGGCTAACTTGTGCAGGCCTTGAGTTCAGTCTCCAGCACTGGAACAAAGAGAAGGCAGGCAGGCAGGCAGGCAGGCAGGAGGGTAAAGGAAAGGAAGGAGCAGCAGGGAGGTAAGGAGGACGGGAAAGGAGCAAGGGAGGGAGGGAGGGGGAGAGAGAGGGAAAATAACCAATGTTGAGTCACTGCCTACAAGACGACGGATTAACTTTTAAGCTCTGTGACTTCACCTCTGACCAGGTAACTGGACTTCGACTGCAGAAACGAACCATATGATCCATAATTACTGGTCTTGATGCCCCAACTGGTCATCATGGCATTGCTTCAAATTCAAAATATTCTCAGACTGCGGGTTCCGATTGCCATATTGTATATTTGAGCGGAAGCATTTTTCTTCCCCACTCACTTCTGACTCATAAAGAGAATCGGGATGTTTTTGTTTGTCCACTAAGCTTTATTTCCTGGCTGTTCTCTTTTTCGAAAAATCCAAAAAAGGAGGATTGTTTTAAAGCAGGTAGTAAACATGGGAAGAGAAGAATGCTGTTATTTTTTGGACACAAACTTGGCACAGAAATGTGCTTTCTGGAAGGTGCTAGGGTGAGGATGTGTATGGTGTGAGCAGAAACAAATTCGATGAGCCCCCAGAGTAACCTAATTCCACATACTTGAGGGCAAAAGTGGGGAATTTATGTACTTGTTTATGACACCAGGAACTGACTCTAATGGACATCCAGGGTAAAGGTGCAGGATCCAAACTAAGGTGTTGTCTTCTTCTTAATAAACACCAAATAAGGTGTTTATTTGGCCTCCTCAAGGCATGGACTAAAACAGGAAAAAGAAGGAGCCAGACCTCCTGGCACAAGCATTCTGAATGAATCAGATGGTCAGCCCCAGAGGAACAAGAAAAAGTGCACAAAGGAGGCAGCAGGAGGTAAGGAAGGACAAAGTGTTGCTGGTGACAAGCAAACAGTTGGATTTATTTGAGTTGCCAAAGGTGATTCCTACTTTCCAGCCCTGATTAATATTGCCCTAATATTTCCAACCCAACAACTTCTGCTCTGCCCTAGAACTACTAAGCATCCCTTCAGGTTTCCGTCTGGTCCCTGAGAACTGGGAGAGAGCACCCAGCTCACAGAAGACGGGGAGTGAGCAGCCAAAGGTGCACCTGCATAGCTGCGTCATCTCTCTGAAATGAGAAAGGCCAGTTTTCACTGTAACCACAGGTCGAGGGGTCAGGGAGGAAAGGCAGTAACAGATGTCAGGCACAGAAGCTGCAGTGTGATGAGCAGATCACATGGTCACGCTCAGAGGCAACCTCTCGTCCCTCACGGGCACCCCAGACAACCGGATGACTGTAAGACAGATGGTGCTGTGACTTCTGGGTGGCTGTGCATCACTGAGGGCTCATGAGCCGAAAGGCATAGAAAGTTCTACGCTCTAGGTCAAATGCGCATGCTCTGCATGCAAAGCCCGGTTCAGGAGAGACTCCATCCTTGGATGCCCTCAAGAAGTGAAGGAGGGAGCTCGATGAGCATTGGTCTCGTCCCGCAAGGGCCCCTTGGGACTGCAGGGGCCTCAGGGGCCTCTCCTCACATTTCCCCAAGACCACTGAGGTTCTGTTGGACATCAGTAGTGGCCAAGCCCTACCCACCAGTCATGCCACAGATGCCTATTGTATTTTTGAGAATCAGAAATATAAAATCAAACCCTTCTGAATTAATGAGGATTGCAAAATAGTGCAGCTTGATTGCAAAATAGTGCAGATGATTTTGTAAAACACCCTGGCAGGGTCTCAGAATGCTAAACACAGAGTTACTTTCTGGCCTAGCAATTCCACTTTTAGGTACGTACACCCAAAAATAAAAAAGTATGTATACCCGTGTACGATGTTCATAGCAACACAATTCAAAATACCCCAAAGTGGAAATGACCAAAATGCCCATCAACTAATGACTAGGTAAACAAAACATGGTATATCCATGGAATACTATTCAGCAATAATAAGGAATGAAGCATTGATACACACTACAATGTAGATGAAGCTTGGGCAAAAGAAGCTAAATGTAAATGCTGATTTATTGTACAATCCCACTTGAAGGAAATGTCCAGAATTAGGCAAATCTAAAAAGACAGCCACAGGTTAGTGGTTCCCTGTGACCATGCTGAGTTTAGAAAGGAGAAGAGGGACAGTGCAAACAGATACAGTTTCTTCTGGATGTGATGAAAATATCCTGAAGTTAGACTGTGGTAACAATTGCATGGTTCTTAAGCACAAATATTCTAAAAACATTTGTATACTTTAAATAGCTTAATTTTGAAATACCAAGTTATATCTCAATATACTATTAACGAGAATCTTGATTTGATTATTATACATTGTATACATGTGACAAATTATCATATTATATCTCATCAATATGTCCTATTATTATATGTCAAAAAGAGTAAGCATTAAAAAGTAAATCAAAGAAATAAATATAAACTCCACCTGGTGTGTCCATCACAAGAAACAAGCACAACCATTTCCTGCAGGAAATATCTGGAAGTTTTGTTTTCACTTGAACACAAACTGCTTCCCTATACTGGAAGGGCCACAGTCTCTCTGTGGATACTGTTCTGGATAGTGTAGAACTATGAAGCAAATCAAAAGAGAACACAGAAGAAAACATGGCACCCAGGAAGAAAGAACCCTTTACACCTGGGGTCTGCAAACTACTTTTTGCAAGCAGAACCTACCTTGCCACCTGTTTTTGAAAATAAACTCTTACTGGATCTCGACCATGCCATGCCGTCACATTTACACACTATCCCTGGCTGCTCCAGCAACAGACTTAAGCAGCTACAACACAGACTTCATGGCCTGAAAAGCCTGAACTATCTCCTCTCTGTCTCTTTACAGAAAAAGCCTGCCATCCTGTGCCCTAGATGCGTGCGTCTGCAACCCTGCTACCAAAATCATGGTCTACACACTCACAGCAGCAGCAGCGGTGGTACCTAGAAGCCTGTTAGGCGTGCCGGGTCTCAGGCTGCCCCAGACCTACTACATTCAATTCTGCATTTGGGTTAAAGAGTTATGTTAGGACATGAAGTAGACACCATGACAAGAATAAATATGCAAGGCTTTTATTAGAGGAGACAACTCTGGGAGAAAATATAAAAGGAGCCAGAAAAGGCTGGGAGAGCCCATGATGCAAGCTTGACCCTGAGGGAAGGAGAAGGGAAGAAAAGTTGGGCGGAAGCCTTGCAGACGGCTGAGCAGGGTCAAGAACTTTGCAAGATCTCTGATAGCCCCGGAGGCAGAGTTGTCTAGGTCCCAAGAACTGGTCTGCCTTTGACTCTGACAGCCAGGGACGTGTGGTCTCCATGAGCATTCAGTGAGGAACTTCAGAGCACAGTGCCTGGGGTCCTGGTGGTTGGAGCCTCTCAAGGCACAGGCTCTTTGCCTCTGCTGCCAGGTGTCCCCCCAGGGAGCAGCCACATTTTCAGATCCATCCCAGCCCATCTCTATGCACACTAAGGTTCAAGAAGCAACACTCGACACCAAGAGTTGGTGAGCTTTCTCCGCAATGGGGCGGGCACTAAATATTTTAGCTTCTCCGGGCTGTGAGGTCTCTGTCACAACTATTAAATTTTGCCTTTTAGCACGGGAGCAGCCACAGAGAACACATCATCAAACAAGCGTGGCTGTATTCCAATAAAACTTTACAAAAACAGTCTTTGGCTTTGCAACTAATGTCTTCCGTTAGCTGTACTAGGTCAACACCTGCTCTGGAGTCCTGGAGTCCAGGTTTTCTTAAAACAATGAGAAGATGCTCTCACACAAATCAGGTAAGTTAGGGCCTGCTGCTGTTGAAGGCTTGAGGCCAGGCGCGGAGCCCTGAGCTCGGCCGTTTCCCTCAGAAGCCGGTAAGACACCTGCTTAGGCAGCAGCAGAATTTGAAGCCAGCGGCCTAGTTCCCCACAAAGCACCTCCAGTCGCAGGAAAGTCGCCCTTTTATTCATCCCCAATAGGCACCCAACAATCCAAATTTCTAATGTATTCTAGGGACATAACTGGGTGTCTAACACTGTGGAAGATATTTTAAACTGACAAAAAGTGAATCAGACTTGCATTTAGCTCTTGGAGGATTTTTAGCTGATGGAAATGAGAAATGTAGATACCCAGCAAGGCACGAAGCAGTCCACATCCCAGGGAAGCCGGGGAGAAGGCAGACTAGGGGAGATCACGCTCACTCGGGGAGTGAGGCAGGGAGCCGGGGACCCGGCCACCCCCATGGGCTCTGGAAAGAAGGGCCACAGTCGCAGTCTGCTCTGCTCTGCCTCCCATGCCGCATTACACCAGCACAGTGCCTCTCTTACAGAGGGCCATAGAGCCACGTTTACAACCATCAGATAGCGCAAGTCGGGGACCTCACGAGCATAGCAACAGGCAAACCCATCTCCAGGGGACGGCAACGTGGACGGAGCGTCCGTGCCAAGGGTTGCCCTGACTTCTCTGCATCCGTGGTCCCAGCCAGGGAGCTGAGTTCTACGTGAAAGGAAATAGCACTTCCCTGGGGGCCTGAGAGGACAAGCACTCTGAGTTTGTCGCTGCCGCATACCGGAAGAGCTGACTGAGGCGGAAGGTTATGGGACCCTCGTCGCCGGAGCAGCTCTGGGAAAGGGGAGGACACAGCTCTTCACCTGTCCTCGAGTCTCACTGGGTAACAACAGATATACCTGTATCCTGTTTATATCTGGGTGAATCTGTCTCCACAAAACTCCACATTCCACACGAACAAAACTTTCCCACATGAACAAAACTACCTTATTGGGAAAAGCAGCCTGTAAAATCTCATTTCTTAACTGTCATTCAAAACACAGAAGCTGCCAATAGAGCTTAAATAACGGCCTGATGTCAGCAGACCTGGCCATCAGGAAATCTAGACAGTTTCAAATGTTATGTAAGGAATGCAAATGTCCATTTTGCTAGGGAGCGAGTGTAGCTTTCATCAGATTTTCAAAAGTGTTTATGGTTCCAAAGAAGCTTTAGTACCATTGCCCAATCTGTTTGAAATATACTGACCTGGCTGAAAAAGAACAGATGATATTTTTAAAAGCAAAGTAAACGGTTCTTTTGGGTCTTTCAATCTAGTGTTCTTAATTATCTTAATGGCTTAGAGTGAGAAAATCTATTTGCCACCATTCCCTTTTTACAGATTAGTAAACTGAATTCTTAAGGAATTAAAGTTAATATCTCACTTAAAGAAAAATGAGAGCCCAATGAGTTAGAACGAAAGAGGACCAAATTAATATACTGTTCTTAGCAACAGAGGGCTCCCAGTGAGAGTACATGCCATGTCATAAATAAATCCCATTGGTCATAATACCAGCACTCCGGGAGGCTGAGGCAGGAATATTGAGAGTCCCAGGCCAGCCCAGGCAACTTGGACTCAGTAAGACCTAGTCTGTCAAATTAAAATAGTTTGAAAATGGCTGGAGATAAAAAGATTCCCGTGTATCGGACACATTTTACCTTCAGGACTTACTTAAACATCAAAGCAATTTTGCAAAGCATTTTTTCTTTTGTCTTCCTGGGTTTTTTTTTTTCAGAGTTTTTTCAATTTTACTTAGAGTATATATATATGTATATATTCTTTTTCAGTTAGAGGAAATCAGACTTTAAAAACCTCAACGAATTGCCAACCGCCACACTTCTGACAAGTGTTGGAGAAGGAATCTGATTCTGTACCTGTCTGTTTCCCAAACTCTGCACGGGGCATGCGCTAACATTTGGGGCCACAGAGGAAAATAAAACTTGCATGCATGTCACGGACACGGACAGTTTCTTAGATCTCTTTGTATTCCCCACAGTGACTTGCTACGCTCTGCATGGCAAGACACTCGATAAATATTTGTTGACTGAAGACACCTGGACTCAGGCTCCCATCCTGCCCTGGACATAGTGACTCAGTCTCCTGCGACTTGGAGCTGTAGGTGGTTACTCAGCTGGGCAACTTCAGGGAACATTTGAAATCAATTACGGGTACGGAGGAACCTATTAAAATGTTCTCTTTTGTGTATGTTGGGGTTGAAGGAGAGGAAAGGAAGTTGAGAACCAGGAAAGAAACAGGATGGTTTCAGGGTTGGGTGCCGGAGCTGAAAGAGCTCACACCAGAATAAGACAGCATTTGGCTTATTCTACTGCTCGGTCCCAATGGCCCTACTGAACGAGCTCCTGACCTCAGGCTGCTCCTCAGTGGCCACGGTGCTCCGCCCACCCAGGTCTTGACTGTTGCTTTCCTGGAGGACCCTACAGGGAGCAGTTGCACACACTCTCCCCTTGGACTTGGCCTTGGTTGATCTGCTCCAGCTAGGGGAAATAGATAACTTTAGGTCTGCCGCCACCATGCAGGAAGCCCTGGCACCCTAACTCACTTTGCGACTCCAAGGCCAGAGAGACCTGCAGCATTAAAACTCTGTGAGCCCTGCCTTGCCTTCGACCCTCGATGAAAGCATTCCGCCAATCCATTCTGAGGCCCAACTTCCTGTTTTGGAAGAACATGGGAGCTTGGGATGGAGGCAGAGGGTAATTAGTTGATTTTGTTTTCCTTACTGTTGCTAGTAGTGCAAGTTAGTCACAACCCTAAAAATGCCACCTTGGGCCTTTCGCATAGGCCCTGCAAAAAAGACTTCAATGAAACTGATCCCAAGGGATGTCTACCAACCGCATTCTGGGAGAAGATGATTAAACCGTAGCCCAGAGGCCAGGCAGGATAGTCCTCCAAGAAATCTGACGTTCCCCACTACGCGGCCTCCTCTTCACTTGTGCACGTAGCAACACTGCCACCTAGTGCCCGCGTAGGAAGTATTCCCTAAGGTCCCTGGGCTGGGGGTGGGAGAGGAGGAGTTCTACTAGGATTGGTGTGGCTGGATTGCTTGACGTCTGTGCTGAAAAGAAAATATCCTGAGTTTGTTAGATGGAGGACCAGGAAATTTGGTTTAAGTTAAATAGGTAGAAGGTGAGGTTTGGGAGCTGTTGGAAGAGAACACGGGAGCCAAGTCCTGCAGCACCTTGGACTGTCCATTGTGGAACAGCCAACTCGTAACAGGTCTGTAGTTCCCAGGGACACGGGTCTGTTTTGTCACTCTGCATAGGTGAAGGTCAACCATCCTAAGAACAGCCAAGGACCAGCTCAAGAACCAGGCTGAGGGGAAGAGGCAGAAGATGGCTTCTGTTGATAGGTGCGCATAAATTGCTGCAAGTTGAAGACCTTTATTCCTGCGGGGAACTTGCTTTGGCCACTTCACAGTCCTTAGCCATCAGGTACATGGTGAAATATAAGTAGCCACGCACAAGGAAGACAAGGAGGCCGAAATTCTCAGGAGCCCCTTGAAGAAGGAACACTTTGTTTCCAACCCCTATCTTTGACACACGATTACCCTAAATCCTGACTGAGGTGTACTTCCTGCTGTGCACAAATCTGAAGAAAGGTGCAAGGCGGGAAAAAAAGACCTGTGTTCTTTGCCCTCAGATCTCCTGTGAGAGACCTACAGGGGAAGTCCCAGCATGCCACAGGGACCACTTGGATTTGGAGAGAAGGAAACCTCAGAAGCTAGACTGTCTGCAAAAGATTTCCTGCCCAATTTTACATGCTTACAGAGGTTAAAAGAGTTCAGATGAGCAGGCTCAGAGTACATGCTGTGGCAGTGTGGGGGCAGCTGGCAGTGACGGACAGGGGGACGAGGTAGGGAGGTGCACGCTGGGGAGGTCAAATCACGACACTGCTCTGCTCTGTGTACAGCAGGAGACAGGAGACATATGGAGGAACAGGACAGAGGTCAGGTATCCACAGTCCTGAGTCTTTTCCCCAGGTTGGAGCGTTATTAACCCACAGCAATAGCCCCTCAGTCCCTCCCACATGTATTCCTGTTGGAGCCTTCTCTAATCCTTCACAGTCAGGGAACAGATCCCAGGTCCCGCTGTTGCTACTGCGAGAGGAGGGGTGAGCAGAACTGTGGGTCTCAGTCTAGACTGTAAGCACGCAGTTTCCCTGGCAGATGGGTACTAGGAAGCAAGATTAGGCAGCAAGAAGATGTCATCTGGGAAAAACTGTGAAGCTGCCAACTCTGATCAGATAATCATCTCATTATTTCTTCCTTTTGGCCCCAGAATAAGGATTTCCTTCTACACTTTCTCTGCCCCCACCTAGCTTACAGCCCAGCCCCTTCTCTCTCCCCTATCCTCACCCCCTTCTCCCACCCAAAAATAAAATAGAGCAAAACCACAAGACTCAAAAGTGCTCAGTGTCTGGGAATCCCAGCTTCCAAAGGAGAAATCACAGCCAAAGAGGGGGAGACAGAGTGTCCGGAAGGGACGTTCCAGAAACACCCCATTGGAAGAGGCTCCTTCCTTCCAGATTTCTTTCTTTAGTCTGAAACTTATTTGGAGGCACCCAGCAAACTGAGAAGTTTTCAATTTGGAGAGTTCTCAAGCAGTTCGGAGGCTCTGGAGTTCTATCCCCAGCCTGCCTTTGGCATGCCTCTTATCACCTCAGTTTCTCCATCAGTGTCGTGGGACTGATGGAGACATCAGAGTGTTGTGGATAATCCAAATTAATAAGATTAAGTGATTTCACTATGTGCCTTACTTTGTGTTAAGTGCTCTCGTGGGGATCCAAAATGAGGATGAAACACTGAATGATGTCTAATCTTCATCCCTTGCTTGAACTCAACCTTCTCAGTAAAGCAAAGGGAGACATCTCCGGGGAGGATCCCCTCTATGAGGATTGGTGTGGCTGAATTGCTTAGCAATCAGCCAAGCAATAGACTTTCATTTTATTCTTCTCTTTCCTTTGCCAATCTGCGTGACTTTTCATAAAAGCCAAGATCCATGTGTAGCAGAAAATAAATAAAGGTAATATTCCCAGACAGGTGCCTCTGATTAACACCATAGTTATACAAGGTTTCATTTTTAGATCCCTCTTACAACAGCCAGGGCTAAAAGCCAGGATTCCAACTTGTGAATGCTCACCTTTTCCAGCAGACCCTGCTGTTCCTAGGATGTGCACATGGCTGTTGGGACAAAGCAAAGCGACCCCAGGACACTGAACAGGTGCTCCCTTTTTGCCTAGTGCCAAGGCTGCTCATAGAAAAGGCAATCAGTCAGGACTTGGTGGCTGTGTACCTAGTATCCTTGTTCCCACACTTCCTCCACCCGTATGGCATGACTCACAGCTCAGGTCCTAGGACTCGCTTTTGTTTTCAAAGATGCCAGATCATCCCCTACTGACAAGAAACAGTGTGACACCTCCGCCCTCTGAAAAGAACGTGAGTCCTTTCCTTGTAAAGAAGGTAAGGGCCAGGCTAAAGGACTCCAAAGTGCAAGCACAATGTACAGAAACACATGAGGTCTATACAGGAGGCACATGCCACTATGATGAGAAGATCTTTATCTTCTCTCTGATGGTGTCTGAAATCCTGCTGTGCTAAAAAAATATCACCCCCAACCTCTCCCTGGCCAGCCCTTGCTGGCTTTTCTGCTCTCTCCCCATCCCCCGTGGCTCCCTGTGCCCAACCCCATGAAAAATGGAGCCAGCCACACCCTAGGACCTCGGGAAGCCCAGGAGTGGCTCGTTACCTGTGATGATGGCTGGGTTGTTCTGTCCTCCCTCTGGTCTCACCCAGGCTTCCACTGTGAACGCCTCCCTGGGAATGTCAGCCAGCAGTTCTGGACGCAGCAGCAGCCGCTCCCGCCTCCCGGAGAAGTACAAGACCGGCAGTCCTCCTTGAGGGTTAAAGGTCTCAGCTTCCCAGTCGGGGCTCCCTCCACCATTTTGGATGCTGTCCTCCACTGGACTGCTGCGAACCCTGTGTGTAAGGGGGTCCTTAGGCCAACGCTGGAGAGGCTGAGGAGAGGTGTTAGGGTCTTCAGGCACATCTTCTGCCTCCCTCTTCACGACTTGCCGAGGATGCCTGGTGTTGGCCCAGCCCTTCCTCTGGGTGTCTGCTTCAGGTCCCTTCAGGTGTGCAAAGGTTGTGGTAATGGGGGCAGCTCTGGCTGAGCTTTCCCACAGTGCAACCTCACCTAGAGGCTCCTTGGATCCTCGGTTGCCAAGATAAGTGTCATCATCTCCCAGCAGCTCAGATTGCCCAATAGGACCATCCCCTACCCACAGGGCAGCTGGCTGCTCAACCTCCCTCCTCACTCCTGCTGTATTTTCAGTCAGGTCTTGGGAAGAAACACGGCTCACAGTGTTTCCCTCAGCGTCTGGTTTCCGGCGTCCTGCATGACGGATTCCCTGCTCCCCCACAGGGAAGGGCCTCAGGTAGTTTCCAGGGTTGCTGGGGTAGACCCCAAAGAGGTGATGCTGGGGAGCAGCCCTGGGTCTTTGAATCTTAGCCCCCAGCCAACAGTGTTCTCCTTCCAACAGCACCTGCTTCGGGTGTCCCCTCTGAGCCAAAGATTTCTTGCGGGTCCAGCCTAACTCAGAGTTGATGGTGCCGAACGCCCACCCAGCCAGGATCACCAGGCTCAGTCTCAGGACCTTTGAACACATCCTGCCTCCCACAACTCTTCCTACAGAGCCAGAAGTCAGTTTCTGGGTACCACACCAGACTGATGGAGAGAGAAGAAGGAGGCAGCTAGTGATGAGCTTGCAGTCACCCTCGCAAATCAACCTTTTCCAAGCAGCCCCAAAAGAATGTCTCTTCTGGCTACCTGTGCTAGAAATTATGCCCGAGTGACTTCTACACTGCTCCCACTGTGTGTGATGCCTCGCGCTGCCTCTTTGACCTCTCTTCTGACTCTATTTGAGTCCTTGCAGAATGAAGTTAATTGCACTTGGTTCCTTTGAATTTCTTCCCAGAGGGCTCAGGTTTCTTTTCTTTTTCTTCCTTCCTCAATAACTCCTCCCTACTCTGATACTAGAAGAATATGACATAAGCCAAATTCTCTCAAATATACACTCACAAACGCATACCCCTGGCTACCTGAAGTCATTCAAAATAATCCGATTCTTTAATTTTCATTTCTTTTTCTTCTTCCTTCCCTAGAAGTTACCTTCTCTTTTTGTAGCCCTTAGTCCAAAATATGTTCAACTTAAACAAATGACTAGAGAAAACTTTTATATAGAGACACAAAATTTGATGGTTATTGATGAAAAATGCACAAAGAATCCGGGGGCACAGAAACCCAAGCTGGTACTTAACTTTCACTCTCCAGATGTCCTCAGCCAGGTCCCCATCCAGCTTCTAGTCCACCCTTGAAGGTTAGATTCTTGCTCTCAGCTTGGAGTTCAGGGTTGTTGATGCTTGACGGTTCTCTTATCCCTTCCAACTTGTTGGTGTGTTTGTTCTAAGTCTCCGTAAAGTTGTCCTCCTCGTTGCCAGTCTGCTGTTATGCTAACCAAATGATTCTGACAGCCCTTGACTTCACCTTCTAGGAGTCGTGTGGGTCCCTGGGAAGATGGAGAAAGAGCAAAACGAAAAGCGTATATTTGAGGGACCTGCTCCCTCCGGTCTCTCCTGCTCCCCTTCTCTCCCTTTCTCTCTGCCTGTGATTATCTTCTTGTTTTTTCATTTAAAGACAATGATGATGTCAAAGCTAATAAGTTTGGTACATCACTCACTCCACCTACTCCCTGTCCCCTCCTTCTTCCTGAAAATCTCCCCACCTCACAGAGGCACAGGGGACAAACTCTACCCTTGGTTTCCCCAGTAAACATCACGGGCTTTCTCTCTCAGCAACCGCAGCCTACACAATCAATAGCAAACAATCAATACTGTTTTGGAGCGCTCTTTCCTGTGTGTACTCTCTCTCTTCTCTCTCTCTCTCCCTCTCTCTCTCTCTCTCCTTCACACACACACACACACACACACACACACACACAAACCCCAGACACACATATTTTATATTTTTATCAGACCTGCCTAATAAGCCCACACTAAGCTTTCAGGAACTACTCACATCTTCTTTCTTTTGTTTTGTCATAAACCTCTTGTATTTTTTTTTCTTATTTCAATCAGTCATTTAAAAGAACAATACTCCAAATTCACTTCATACTGAACATTGGGAGAAGGAAGAAATCAATTAACCTGCTGCGAGAAGCATTCAACAGAAATGCCGTAGATTCATAGTAGATGAATAGCAGATCTTTTTGCTCAGAAGTTCCTCAATCTGAAGTTAGTGACAGTCATCATACGCTGAGCGAGCAAATAAATAGATGAAATGCTCAAAATAAGTAATCTACAAAAGTGAACAGCTAACCTCAATGGACTATTTTTTTCAATTGATCTGAAATGAATGAATAGAATAGGGAAGTAAAAACTGTGATTTTAACCTCCGTCCTGTTTACCTAGCTGCTTAGATGCCAGCTTTCTCAGAGTGCCCGCCCCTTACACACATGCGCATGGACACACACAGAGCAGGGTTCTGAATTTGGGTGCAAGTAAGCACATTTGGCCACAGGTGGGACAAAGCAGGTAGAGAAATATATTAGGTCCTTCGCTCAAGAAATAAGAACGTCACTTACACTTTTAAAGTCCCTGCCTGTGTTGCCCACATCTAAAACATGCAGCCCACATACTTTGGAGTAAGACCATACTGCCTCTTCTGCTTGGGTCTCCTCATTATCTTCTGAACTCCTCTCACCCGGCTGCTAACTGACTTACTTGCTTTTTAAAAGCTGCATACAAAACACCCTATCCCTGGCATGCTGTTTCCCCATGTAGCATCCTCTGAAGCCTCAAAGTCCCCAAAGAAGCTATCCGTGCAGGCACGTGGGTATTACTAAGCAGATATATCCCTCAGTCCTCAACTGCCTCTCTCGTTTTCCTCTCCCTGGCTCCATTCACTTTTCAGACTCAGTTCTTCTTCTTTCTCTTCTTTTCTAAAGCAGATCAAGAATAGAGATTGAGGCTTTGGGGGTGGGGGGAGGATGTAAAGAAAGTCAGAAAAGCAAAGGAGAGAAGAAAAGGAGGGAGGGATGGGGGAAAGAGAGAGAGGGAGAGAGAGAGAAGCTGAAGGAAAGCGGGAAGAGAAGGCTTAGATTAAGAGAAGGGAAGATACTCAGGTAAGAAAAAGGAGAAGGCAGCACCCCCCTCCCCCATGCCGCCCCTCGACCCTCTGATAAAGTTTTCCTACCATTCATTCAGGAAGGAGGGATAACACAGCAAGGAAGAAAGATTCCGCCTGCTCTTCTCCCCCTTTTAGTGTGTAAGTGATCTTGCATCCCCTATAGGTCTCTCCTGGCTCTCAGCTGCTAGTAATCCATTCATAAGGTTTCAAGAAGCAACACAAAACTCAAGCCTCCAGTTTAGTTTCTCTCTCTCTCTCTCTCTCCCCTTCATTCCTTTGCTCACCACTCTCCTTCAGCTCTTGGCAGTCCAAAGTTTAAAAAAAAAATGTTGAACCATTTCTGTGTTTTCCTCCTGTTGTAACTTTGGCTGTGACATCATAACCCTGCCCACCAACACCCCACCTCTCTCCCTTTCCACCCCCCTCATCAGCCCCATACCCCCAAACACTCCCCCACCCACGGAGAAGAAGGGCTCCTGTCAGCGCCAATGTGTGAAAACACAAAGCCACTGGAAGGTGCCCCCTCCCTCCCCTGGTGCCCCTCCTGTCTCCCCCTCCCTGCCTTACCCACCGCTCAGCCCGGCTCTCAAGGCTTTTAACAATGATCCCATCTGTTTGACATGTGCGGAAAGGTGGGCTGGATTCAAAGAATCCGTCAAGTGAATCAGATCAAAAACACAGCACCCCCTCCTCAATTCCATCACACACACACACACACACACACACACACACACACACCCCAAACCCGAGCAGAAGTCTGAGAGAAGTCAGACTTACACAGCACCCACCCTCGATGCCAGGGACAGAGACACCAAACATGCCAAGGGAAGCCCAAATTTATACCTATATAAATTCTGTTGCTTATTTGTTTATGACAAACACCCACACCCCAAGTCCTCAACCCCTCTCCCTCAAACCCCGCCACTTCGCAAGTGCACGGATTTGAAAGCTGGTAGAATCTGTTTTGAAATCTCCAACGAGAGGGTTTTTCCCCCTTTTTTCACTCCAGAGCACTATCTGTGGCGATCAGACTCGAGCAGGGTTGCCAGCAAATGCAGGAGGCCCCTTCTAGGGTACAGGCTTTCAAACCAGCGAAGCTAGAGGGAATGAATTTAAGGACACACAGCAGGAGCTGGCTGAATTCATTTTATTTTGACGGGGGTGGTTGGGGGAGGAATATCATTTCTGAAATGCCCAAGGAATGAAGGGAGAGGATATGGATTGCTTAAACAGTTTTTGCAAGAGGAGCGGTGTCTTGTTCTGCAGGTAAATCTATAAGGCTAGAAATTGGAGCTTACAGATAAACAAGGACCAGGACGAGAGGGAGAGGGAGGGAAAGGGAAAGGAGGAGAGGAGAGGACACAGGAGAGGGCACGGGGACAGGAGAAAGCAAAGAGAGAGGAGAGGGGAGAGAGGGGGCCAGGGGAAAAGAAAAGGGAAGGAAGAGGGAGGAGTGAGGAAAGAAAGGGGAAAAGGGAAAGGGAGGGAGGGGAGGGGGAGGGGAGGATGGAAGGGGAAAGGACTGAAATGGAAGAGGGAGGGCAGGAAGACTGGGAAACAGAAGAGTCTGGGAGGCGAAAGGACTGAAAAAGAGAAATAGGGAAGAGAAGAGGGAAGAGTGAAACAGAGAGGAAGGGAAAAGAGAAAGAGGTGGCGAGGCACATAAAATATGGAGACCGGGAAAGCAGTTAGATTCCTGATGGGTGAACATAAAGAAACCACAGAGCAGGTGAAGGGAGATACTGTGAAATGGGGCAGAGAAAACAAAACACACATAGTAGCGGGACTGTCTCTTTATTGACCAGGCACATTTGAAAAAATCAGACTGCAAGGCTTTAACATTGCCTCTATAGGGAAACTCCTGTCCCCTCCTCCTTCCCCCATCCCTCTGTATCTCCTTCTCTAGCATCCACCTCTACCTTCCTTCTTTCACCTTTCTTTTCCTAGAATATCTTTCCCTTGAGAACCCATGAGTAAATTCAGATACTCAGCCACCCTTCCAAAGCACCCCCCCTTAACAGCCCCTTTCTTTGTTCTATCCGCGAAGAGTCCTGGGTCCTCTTATCTAAAGACTGGGCTGTTTGTGACCATCTGCACATTTCAACCCAAATTCTATGATGTTTCCTTTGCACTCAGGATATCAGGGGTGTTTGCTTGTATTTATTGCCACAGTGGGACTGGTCAGTTTCCATGATCATTGCCATCATTATTATGAGGAAGCTTTGAGCAAAGAGAAAAGCCAGTCCATGCTGACATTCACCTGCAGAATGGAGCATTAGCAGAGGGAGAGAGAGAGAGAGAGCTAGAGAGACCCCTTAATATGGTCACTGATTTTCTTTGACTTTCTGATTCTAAAATCTCATCCCTTGAGGGAAGAGCTCAGCTGGGAGCCAGCCAAGGAGCGTAGTAATAAAAGCCTCCCAGAACACAACCAAATGCAGGATCTATATATAGGAGCCGGATCTGTTTTAGCTACTTGCAGTCTAAAATGACACCCGGAAACAAACATTTCAGCAATATGTTTATTGGAATCCTATTCGGCTAGTGCTGGAAAGAGTGAGCATCTCCAAAGTCTCTCACTCAAGGCTCAGAGTTGTTGCTTTCTTCTCCTCCTGCCCTGGTGCCCAGAGCTGGGAGGCTGCCGCTGTCCTTCAGGGGATAACGTGAGACTCCCCGGTGGCCCGCGATGACCCCCTTGTTCTGTGGATAAGGCAAAGTCACACGATTAATGGCAGGACCAAATACAGCCTCTAGGTCTCCTCATGCTGTTTGTTTTCCTCCTCTGGCTATGCACTGTACCTTCACTGGTTTTGCTTGTGTGCCAGGCACATGTCGTTGGGTGGGAAGGCCATATCAAAGGTTGGTCCCTCTGTGCTCCACACGCAGGCAAAAATGCCTGGCGCATATATGTTGGTGATGTGTTCTGCAACTCAGAGTCACACAGCACTCAGAAGGAAACGCAAATCTGGATTTCACGCTCCGCCCTGCGCATTTGGAGCCAAGAGAAGCACTGTCTTGTCAAAGTGTTTGGCGCTCCGTATGTTAGAAAATCCTGTTTTCTCTACAATACAATTACTATTATAAATCATTAGCCGTGCTAGTTGCTGCGTTTTGAAAACTGATTTTCATCCAAATAGATCAAAGCATTCTGGAGACAGGTTAGACTTCCCCACACCTTGGGGAGTAATACAGTGGAAGCAACACGCCAGAGAGCTATATCCCCTGATGAGAGTCCATGCTGAGTAATGTTTCCTGTAAGATTTTGAGCCCTGGAATCATCTTTGAGAGCCCTTTATTTAGGGAAGAGTTTAACAGTGATGGTGGATCCTGCTCCACTCAGCAAACCAGGCTTCTGCGGAGTTTAAGCTATGAACAAGATTGCCTTGGCACCCGGAATCTCTGCAAAGGGCAACTTCATAAGAATAAGAATAAATAGACTTGTACATTCACTCTTCCTCTTGCCTAATATACAAGTGCGTGCTTTCTCTCTTCCTAAGTATACGACCTGAATGCAAAGTGCTGTGCCCATTTTACAGGTAAGGACACTAAGGATGAGAGAGGCTAAATATTTTACTCACAGACCTGCAGTCAGTAAGAACACAGTCAGGACAAGTCTCATGTGCATTTTGTTAAGTGAAAGAAGCCAGAATCAAAAGGTCACATACTCTATGATTCCATTTTTATGACATTCTGCAAGAAGCAAGACTCTGGGGACAGAGAATAGGTTAGTGGTTGCCAGGAACTGAGGGTTGGGAAAAATTTAAATAAAAAAGTAAAAAGAATTAGAAAAAGAATTGTGGAACTGTGGTCTACCTGTATTGTGGCAGTGACACATGCCTGTATGCATTTGTCAAAATTCAAAGCATTCTGCACTTGCAAAAGGCTACTGTATCTAAGTTATGCTTCAAAGGACGAGAGGGAAGGGATGGAACGAGGATAAGGCCCAGGTGTTTTTCTCCCCAGTACTTGAACCCAGGGGCAACTGACTGCTGAACTACATTCCAGTCCTATTTTTAATTCTTTATTTTGAGACAGGGTCTTGCTAAATTGCCCAGGCAGGATTGGAATTTGTAATCCTCCAGACTCACCCTCCCCTAAATGCTGGGATTGCAGGCGTGCACCACCATGCCTAGCTGGACTTTTAAATTTTGTTTTGTTGTTGTTTGGGTGCTGGGGATTGGACTCAGGGCCTTGTGCTTGCCAGACAAGCTCTCTACCACTGAGCTAAATCCCCAAGCCCCCGGATCTTTTAATTTTGAACAGAGTTCTCTCTACACCTGCAGGTGCACAAGACCAAAGGAGAGTGTGGTGTTGCTTGGTTTGCTTTCAGGCCCTCTGTGCCTCAGCTTTCTGCTGACCATCTCATCTCACCTCTGAGAGGACCTCTGGAGACAGACTGGATGGAGCACCAGGCCGGCCTGTAGTCACCACTCCGTCTATCCAGGAGACCCAGACATTTTGAATACTCAGTCAATGATCATGCCCCTTTTCTATGGTGTAACAGCTGCCTGACCTCGGGCACATTAATGAACTGCTCTGAGCTATCTGTGAAATAAAGTGAACGGAATAGGAGACCTGCAAGTTTTCTCCCAGGTCACACCTGAGATTCATTTTTTTCAGTCCAACATTTTTCTAAGATTTTATCTTTTTGCAGTTATTAAAAAAATAAAACTAATCAGTGTCCACTTTTTATAAATGTACCAGAGTCAAGTATACATGAGCAGTGGACATTCGTTACATTTCTGCTGACCCTTAAAGAAAGACATAAACTTCAGTGTGACTTCATTAAAACACAGATATGCAGAAACGAGGTAGCTTGTGGGCGGTTTTTGTGTTCTGCTATGACAGGAAGGAAGATGTCACGTACATATATGCCACTGTCATGTATTTAACAAGTCAAATATTAGAATACATGGTATTTGCATAACTTAAATACAAGCAATTTTTAAATGTGGCACTGTGCCTAAATTTTAAAATTTGTTAATTTCTCCAAGGTGGTAATCATATTGACAATGAGCTAACATTTATTACTTAAAAATATGATAGGCACTGCTGTGGTCACTTTGTATACATTAATTGACTCACAAGCATCCTGCAAGGTCTCTAGGTGAAGTTCTGATGCTCTAAGGAATGTGGTCACAGCCAATAGCAGCCTCCAGGGGCAAGCTCTGCTTCTACAGATGCTGAAGCCCCCTCCAGACACGGCTGAGAGCTCTTGGTCTCACTACCCTTGATGCCCGGATCCACCATGTCCCCACTGACACCGAGGGGACAAAAAACTAACTGATTACAAACAGGAAACTGGTCATCGCCCAGCTCATTAATTCCGTACAGGTGTAAGCAGACAAGGTAGGTAACTCTGAGGTTGTCTATTTAACTAATATTGACCTTTTTAATACTAATTACAACTATTAATTGGTGGTCTATTAATCATCATAAAATATATATTTTATTTTACACTTATTTAAAGCAAGATACGACTATCGGTAAGGTACCCATGCTCTTTCTTCTGCATGTCTGTAGCAGTCAGCTTTCACTAGGTTATGTCACTCTAACAAACAACCCAAAGCTCTCAGAGACTTGCATGAGAAAAGAGTTATTTCTCATACATGTTATGTGTAGCATGGGGTCAGCTTCTGCCCTCCTTGATAGATAGAAAGATAGATGGATGTATAGATAGAGGGAAAGACAGACAGATAAACTTTTAAATTCTAAAATCAAGGATAAAAGCACAGCTCCTATGGAGCATGCCATTATCATGGTAGATCAATACTTAACCAAGGATGATTTTACCTCCCAGGAAACATTCAGCAATGTTTCTAAACATCTTTGGTAGCCACAGTTGTGAGACGCATATTACTGCCATCTAAAGTGTGGAGGTCAGAATGATGCTAAACATCCTACAGTTCACAAGACTGTAGTTCCATCTCCGCTACCACCCTCGACACAGAATTATCAATCCCAAAATGTCAACAGTGCCGAAGTTTAGAAGCCCTGCGTAGACAGAAAGTGAGCAATGGCAAAATCATGCACTGAGTCTGAAGGTTTCTGTTTGAGTGCAACGTGGGTCATACTTATTTATGCACTATTGGACAAAGTAAGTCATGGGCAAGCTGGATATAAATATGAAACAGGGAATAACCTCTTTACATAAAGAGATTCGGTAAGAAGTCTTGTGGCAACAGACACAGTTATGTAATCTTCCCATAAGGATGGTAACAAATTATTGGGAACAATAATGCAACATACCACAACTTATTAACAGAATTGAGAAGTGAATGCAAATGATGTCCGGGGGCTTTGTCCCAGGATGGTGGCCATGTGGATGGCAGTGGTATAGAATGCGAAGGGTTCTTGGGAGAGGAACCCATAAAGACCTGAGCATTTTCAAGCGAGTTACTTTACCAAGCTAATGTGAGGTTTCCATGCTGGAGAAATGGTTTCATAGTCCCCATTTTTGGTTCTAGGGAATAATTTGACTTCATATTATGAAAATAGATACTAAATGTTAAAGTGTATTGATTTTAATTAAAAATAACCATGAAATCAACATTATTGCAAAAGTGATTAGATTTCAAGAGCTAACTTTATTGAGTCACTTTACTTCTTTCATCAGTTCGTATTGATGCTGTTAAATCCTTTTCATTATAGTCCATTTTTGTTTGTTTTACTAAAATCTACTTTACCTAGATCAGTTCTTAGCTTTTGTTTGATTAAAACAATTTGATTTATAGATTAGCTTTCGTTCACATGATACTTATCAGTTATAGCTTTATTTGTTGTGAGTTTTCTTTGTGGCAAAACTATTACTATTAAGTCTAATTTTTCTAGGACAAATTTTTCATATGTAAATTTGACCATGTATAATTTTATTCCTCCTAAGATTTACTTTTTTGATTATCTTTATAGGTAAGAGTCATTATTTTTTAGGTAAAATCTTTTGCTTTCTGGTTTTATTTATTTATTTAGGATAATCTACAAGAAAAAGTGTGAGCAATTTTTCTCAAAAACTCCAGAATTGCTATCTTATGGAAGAATAATTGCCCTATTGTATTACCAAACTAAATATTTTTCCTATTGCACTGTATAAGATATTCTAACTATCTATACCAAGAAAGCAAAAATAAAACAACAGCAAAATGTTTCAGGCAAAAGTTGGTATGGTAGGGTAGGGTTAGGGGTTCAAAATGATATGGTTAAATGAATAGTAAAAATTAATTTGCTTCAACATGGAGCATTATAGATTTTAGAGCAGTGTTTCTCCAATTTCCAGGAAGTCACCCTAGAAAAAAGAGAGTAAATCTCATGTTTTATCATTAAAAATGAATAAGTAAAATTTGCATTTAACTCCACAATCTTTCTGTGGTTATTTGACATTAATAAACCCTTCAGTCAAATTGATATTCTAGAAACAAATGCTATATTAAACCTGTGTACCTGTCTTCCCTTTGCATACTGCCACCTTTTCTAATTAGAGGAATGTGGTTCAAAAGAATGCAAAGAAATTATATTTCAATGAGGAAGAGTATTGTGTGCATTAAGAACAGGGACCTTGGATGGTGCACCAACGGACCCAATTTATGATGTCAAGAAGAAAGCAAGCAAGAAGAAAACAGTTATGACTAAAAGAGAAAGAGGGAACTCTAGTTCATTGCTCGCAACTTCATCTCAAGTAAAGAAGGCCACGTATTTTGAGTCCTTATATAAAATATATACAGACAGTCCCCAATTTATAATGGTTCTACTTAGGATAATTTTTACTTTATCATGGTACAAAATAATACCTATGTTACCATTCGGCTTTTCACATTTGGTCAGCATGCAATAAATTACATGAGATATTCAATACTTCATTATATTATAGGCTTGGTGTTAGATAATTTTGCCCAATTTTAGGCTAATGCAAGTCTTCCGTGCACTTTAAGGTAGAGAGGGCTCAGCGATGATTTTTGGTAAGTTATATGTATTAAATACATTTTTCATTTACAATATTTTCAACTTCCAATCTGTGTAAGACAAGGAACATGTGTTTGTGTTTTAGTTTTAGCTCTTCTCAGGCAGAACCTAAAGCCCTTGGAATTTCCTAAGTGACAGGAGAGAGAAAAGTGAAAGGAGCATCTTTTCTTATTCATAACAAGCTCCCTTTCAAACACACCTGAGTTGATGTTAATAAGGTGACTTTTGGAAAGCCCGCAAGGCTGAGGGCTGCCTGCCAGAAGAACCAACCAAAATGCTTAGAGATTTGGAACATTCGGCCCCATCTCTCTGACCACCACAGAAGAGAAGGCATGGAGATTGGCTTAATCGCTAATAACCAATAATTTAATCAACTTGCCTACATAATGAGACCTCCATAAAATCCCCAAAATGGTGGTGTTGGAGACCTTCCAGACTGGCAGACATGTGGAAGTGCTGGAATGGTGGTGCACCTAAAAAAGAAATGAAAGCTCTGTGCCTCTTCCACATACCTTGTTGTCTACGTCTCTTCCACCTGGCTGCTCTTGCGTTACAGCCTTTCACAAAAAACTGGTTATCCAGTGAGTAAACTGTACTCTTGAATTCTGTGAGCTATTCTAGCATATGATCAAGCCCAAGAAGGGAGGTTTGTCTTGTCAGTACCTCCAATTTACTAGCTAAGCTGGACAGAAGTTGTGGGTAACTTTGGAACTTTGGAATTAGCACCTGAAGTGGAGGGAGGACGGTCTTGCGGGACTAAGGCCTTAACTTGTGAGATCTGGGCTATTTCTAGCTAGATGGTTTTAGATTTTTATTGAACTATCTGATACCTAGTAGTTTCCACAGAGAATTGGAGAATTGCTCTGTGTGGGAAAATCAATCTATCTATCATCCATCTATCTATCTATCTATCTATCTATATCATGCAATTGTTGGTCAGGAGTGTTGAGTATGTATATATAAGAAAAACAGTGATTTTTTTTCTACTGAAAAGCAGTTGAAAAATGACATGAGTACCATTCAGTATTTAGAACCTGAGCTAAAACCTGAAGTCCTGGCTCAGAACCAACTCTAGGATGTAAGTATTGCAGGATCAAATTTTAATATAGCAACTAACATGTATGTGATATTCTCTGCTTTCCCATACTAAGCAGTAGTTATATCTTCCACTATCAGAGATAGATGTTATTAGTATTGTTATTCTTATGGATATAGAGGCATGTTGAGACTTGGACTAAAGAACTTGATCAAATTCATCACAGACTTTAAGTGGCAGGAATGAAGCAAATCAGCATAGTATAAATCAAATCCAAGATGCCTAGTGTCAAATTGAGGTCTTCCCTAGGCTTTGACTATTTCTACAGAGGCCTGAGCCCTAGATGTAGACAAACTGGGGGTAGATCAGGGAAAAATCTTCTGTTTCAAGAGATGAATTCCAAACCAAAGTAGCCTAAATAATAGAATTTATTTCTTTCCAACTAAGACCAAATACTAATGTTCCAGATAGTAAACAATGATTCAACACTCTAGGTCACTGACCCGTCCTGAGAGCCTTGGAGTCCTTTGCATTCAGCTGGTGAGTAGGTAAAGAAAGACAGCCTGCTAACCACTTCTGCTTGGAAGTGACCCAGATCATACTTCATTGCAAATAAAGAGTCAATATCTTCACCTGGAAACCAGAGGGCTGGAAATAGCTTCCTGGAAGTTATGCACTTTGCAAGAGAAGTACAAATCCCTGATACAGAGCTAGTTGTGCCTGCCACAAAGACATGTTTAATTCTTTCATAATTTCAGGAGATACCTTTGGAGATGGAGGAAGAAAGAAGAGAAGGTCCTGACCTGGACACAGAGGTCTTGGGACAGTTCCTCAAATGAACAAAATTGAAGAAGTAGCTGAGTTAGAGCTCCACAGAAAGACACACACACAAAAGTCAGAAGGAGAATCTGGGGCCTCAGAAGGTTTCCAAATATAAGAGACCAGGTACAGAGATGAATCTGGGATGCAGGGTCCAATATTCAGAAAGCAAAGAGAAGACAGCAAGGGGATTCAGAGAAAACTTCAGGTGAACAGAGGACTATGTGGATAGATTTTCTTAAACGGAGGTAACTGCTTGCTTACAAAGCAATGGAGGGGTGAACGGGCTAATTACAGGGCTGGGAGTGGGGGCAGAGTACACAGAACAATGGCATGTTCCTTAGGCATACATATGAGAGTCTAGGGAAATGGAGCTAGACCCTTTTTCAGAGCCTGAATACATCTTATTCCCACATGTGCTTCTGAATATTGTGATCCCCAAGACTACAGAGGCCCTGAAGAAGCCAACAATGATATTTGGGATTTGTTTTCCTTTTGTCTGAAATAAAGTAGCAAAGATGTTGTAGGTGGCTGTGGAATTCCTCCCATGCTTTGAAACTGCAGGAAAATGAGCTACGGTCCAGGAATTCGTGGAGATGAAAAAGTTAAAATTGACTTTTTAAAGGAATTAAAGGAACTCCTACTGGGGAGCTTTTGTTGAGTCCTTTGAAAAGAACTTCATGATGTTGGGTTGTGTCATTAAAAAGCTTTTATTTATTGCTGAGATGTAGTCTATGTAGAAATATCATTTCAAATTGGGTATGCCCCCAAGATGTCTTTAAAGTGGGCCTATTGAAAAGGACTTTTCTCTTTTCTAAACCACACCCTAGCACATAGATCAGAGCAAGACCCAGAGCAAGCACAGGTAGTCTGAGGCCCAATCTTGTCAGCTGCCTTTAAATCCAATCAACAGAGACCCTTTCCAATAAATACCAGGAACACTTCAAGTTTCTTTTCACAGACAAAACTCTATGTGATGTGGCATAGTTAAGAGGGCAGGTTATCTTAGTCAATTTCCTCACTGCTGAGACACAATACCCTACATCTGAAAAGCAAAGAGGAAGAAGTTTATATTTGCTCAAAGTCTGCAGAGGTTTTGGTTTACAGACAGTTGGATCCAAGGCAGAATGGACTGGCAAAGAAGCACAGCACTGATGAGTATCATGCCCCTGTGATGCAATCACCTCCCAAAAGCCCCACTATGAGAACATGAGGCTTTGGTGAGACAACTACATATAAACCACAACATTCTGCCCCTGACCCCTAAAAGACTCCTGGGCATTATGCAAAATGCATTTAGTCCCTCTCTAAGAATTGTGAAAGTCCTAACAGTTTCAGGATTGATGAACAGCCCAAGTCCAAAGTCTCCTCTGAGACGTAAGGAAAACTCATAGTTGTGAGCACCTGTTAAAAGAGAGCCAAACACTGCCAGTATACAAAGGCAAAGGATGAACAGTCCCCATTCCAAAAGGGAGCAACAGGGGAATAGAAAGTAACGGGCTCAGAGCAAGACCACAACCCAGCAGGGTAAACATTAAATCCCATAGTTCCATGTCTAGCATCCAGGGCAAACTGTAGGGACATGTAAACTCCAAATGGCTTGCGTGGCCCTGCCTATTACATTGCCTGTGGTGGTAGCCCTCGTAGTTCCTCTCTTGGACTAGCTTTCCTCATTCTTTGCAACTTCCCTCAGACATTCCACATTCCTGGCTTCTCTAAATTTCTGCGGTCTCCACTGCACATTCCCCTTCATCCTCGCAGGTTTAGGCATTGCCTTCTCAGGAGGAAACTGCCTGGCTGCTCAGGCATTCTTTTGATATCTGAGTGCAAGCTTCCTTGACCCCACAATTCCTGCATCCAGCTTGCCTGTAAAACCAGTACTACGAACTAAATTCCATTCCTGGGAACAGATTCCATAGGCAGCGCTCCATCATGGTGCTGTGGGGCTCTCTTCCCAAAGAAAAGTCTTTCACTTTCAAGGGATGAGGCCTCCCTGATTCCTCATATGCCCTTAAGCTGTTTTTTCTATTATCTTGTTACAAAGTACTTGGCTTCTTTTTAATGTTAATCTTTTTAGCAACCAAGCTTTTCCTCTGCTTCATCGTTGGAAGGCCCAACTTTAGCAGTGTTTCCTTTCTGAACGAACTCAAAACTTTGAAAATCTTGCAGCTATGTCAGTTGCTCTTGGTTTTCAGTGTAAAGCTGACTAAAACCCTCAACAGCACCCATACCACAGCCTGAATGTAGGGCTGCCTTAAAATTTTCTTCACCAGATTAATTAGTCCAGTGCCCTTAATTTTAGCTTCCCACATGGCAGTGTGAGTACATGGGAAAAATGTAGACAATTTTCTGCCAGGGCCTAACACACATGCCTGGGCATCCAACTACCAATGGAGTCCTTGTTCCCACTGCAGCCTCTTGAGCCTGGTCTTTAATGTCTACCTTTTCATCAGCATTCTGGCCTTTTGAACTCTGACCAGGATACCCATTGAGGTCAGCTTACAGCACTCTAAAACTTCTCTAGCCAGCATCTCCAAGCCTTTCTAAACTCCTCCCGCAAGCCATTTCCAAAGGCTTCTGAACCACTATAGTCAGATAGTGTCACAACAATGACCCCATTCTCATTATCAAAATCTGTCTTAGTCACTTTGCTCATCACTAAGACACAATACCCCATACCCAAAAAGTAAAAGAGAAGAGGTTTATATCAGTATCAGTTCACAGTTTATAGAAGCTTAAGTCTGTAGACAGCTGGCTCCAGTGCAGAACAGCAGGGCAGAGGAGCACAGCAGAGGAGAATGTGCTCATGCTATGACAGCAGGAAGGCAGAAAGATTCAAGGAAAGATCAGGGAACAGAGATAAATCCTTCCAGGCCTCATCCTCAATGACCTCCTCCTCTGACAAGATGCTACCTCTCAACATCACATTTAACTCTAAACTAAACTATGGACTGAGTATCATACTCCCATGATGCAATCGCCTCTCGAAAGGCCCACCTATGAGAACATGAGTCTGGTAGAACATCTATATATAAATCGTAACAGCAAACTTCCTAGGCTGGCACACACAGGTTCTCATCTGGTCTCTGCTCCCTGGTCAGTATCATCTTGGCAAGTTTCAATGCTACAACTGAGAAGTCCATGCCTATGCAATAGGTGAGATGCTGTAACAGACAGCATTATTCATCCATGTATCTGGCACAGAATGCTCACCTAATAAACACTAGTATTATGAAAGAAGTTAGCACCTTCTACTTTTCCATTCTACAGTTTATTTCAAACTTTCTATTGCTCCCAAG
Source organism: Hystrix cristata (assembly GCA_004026905.1). Taxonomy (NCBI): domain Eukaryota; kingdom Metazoa; phylum Chordata; class Mammalia; order Rodentia; family Hystricidae; genus Hystrix; species Hystrix cristata. The sequence goes on from PVJO010002440.1 coordinate 37,133, forward strand.
AGTTCATTTTGATGCTACTTCTCATTATACCCAAAAGATAATTAATCTTCTGTGTTCTGATTGCTTTTGTTTGTCTAAACTGTTGTTCTCAATCCTCTCAGTCTCAGAATTCGTATCATTAGAGTAAATATTTTGTGTTGAAAATTCACACATATTATGTCCTGCATTACCTAATTTCAAAAACAGTAATTTTCTCTTGATAATATAAAAAGCACAAGAAAGGAAATAATTTAGAAAAATATATATAAAAATTTTGATTTGCAAATATTTTTGGCATAACTACATTAGAGGACAAATGAAGTACTCAGATGCTTCAACCTATTTGTTGTAGTAAGTTTGGATTCAGGAGAAATGCAAAAGTGAATGGTGGCTCATCTCTAGAGTAACAGCTATTTAGGAAGCCAAGAGAGGAGGATCTTTTGAATAGAGGAACATCGGACCAGCCTAAGCAACACAGTCAGATCTAATTTTACACAAAAAATGTGGAAGGAAGGAAAGAAGGAAGGAACAGAAGAAGGAAGGAAGGAAGAAGGTGAGAGGGAGGAAGGAAGGGAGAAATACGAAAATATTAAAAAAAGGTATTTTTCTGTACATAATATTGACATTTTAAACTAAGAGCTACTGAAATATATTAAAAACATATTTGTAGTCGGCATGATGCAACATGCAAATGTTGTCTGACACAGACATGTGGTGTGAGTGACTCAAATACGAGGCAGCATTGTCATCTGTGGTGTCACTTTCCAATATGGTGAACAATTCATAGTAAACTCTGTGAAAAAAATAAAAAATAATCTTCCTTCAATAACATGGTAGCTGCATTCTTAAAAATACACAATTTAGTACCAAAAATATGTGCAAGTGCTTGTGCCTAAAATGGGATTAGCTCTAGACCTAGATCATTTTATGTGGGTTTTACATCTGTGCAGATGTTTGGCAGAACACTCGAGTCAAACAGGATGCGAGGAAGTTCATTTCAGGGAACTGTCTGTGCACTATAGGGTCGTCTAACATCCCAGAAGCCTGAATGCCAGCGATAATGTCTAGTCATTGTGACATCGAAGCCAGCCTCACTACTTCCCAAAAAGTTCCAACACATTCCTCATTGAGAATCACCCATTTAAGTCAAGGCCAAAATATCGTGCAGACACTTCTGGTTGACTCTTTACATAGGTACAGGTAGTTCTTATAACTGTTAAACTCATGACTTTTCACTCTTGGTGGCACAAAAGCTATTGATGTTAGATGATGTTGGGTAAGTCAGATACAGTAAATGCATTTTTGACATGGTATTTTCAACTTACAATGTGTTTATTAGGATTTCAGCCTATCATAAGTTGAGGAGCATCTGTGTTTACTCCACATTACCAAGATCCACAAGTGAGAAAATCACATGGAGACTTCTAATTGCATTTTGCATGGTTTTGGTAATAAAGCTGAAGTACATATTCCTCAATAGTGTTCTTGACTGTATGTGTTTTGTATAACATGAAGATGTACAGAACACATTTCCGTCAAGTAATCACCTTTCTAAATGTCATCCAGGGAACTATCCTTGCTTAAGTAGCAGTTCGCTCCATTCCCCTGAGCTTCCTCTAGGTAAACAGAAAACAGTGTCCAGGATTATATACACAGATGCTGATCCTCAACCCCCAGTGCCACATAATTTGCTTCCAAGTATCACTTGGAAATGTTAGTTACAGAAGGCAGAGGCAACAGGGTCTCTGAGCGGTTGTAAGATCATGAACTGGAGTAGTAAGATCTCAGAAGCCTGGTGGCAGCAGAGGCTGTTCCTAATGACAGGTGTTTTCCACATAATATTACCAATGCTTTTTTCTGGTGGGTGTTGGAGTTCTTCCTTTTCTTGGCTTAAACTAGGTAGATCAATTTACCTGGTCATGTGATTCAGAGCTTGGCATATGTGCTGATCCTCATGTGATCTCAATATTCGGCATCATTTTGTCCCCTGACCAACGTCTTCAGTGAAGAACCAGTTAAATCTGTGGCTCTCTTTACTTAAGCCTTCGAGATAGCATTTATTGCAATGTCTTGCAATTTATGTTTCTCCCCAATGACCACGCAAGCAAATCTAAGGTAGAGCCCGCTATTATCTGTGTATCCCTAGAGTCTTAAAAACACCAGGTTCAATTACAGAACCATGACAAAGTTTGGCTATTGTTGAGAAGAAATCCTTAGAAGCAAATTTCCCTTCTCTTTCCTCATCTGTGGAAAAGCCTGGAGCCCTCAGCAGCAGACTCAGATCAGAAAGAGGTCCACTATCTACAGGTCACCAAAAAACAAGGAGACAAATCTATTTAAACAGCAAGAGGTTGTCAGTTCTTCACGTTTCCTTGCAGGGTCAGGATCACCCAAGATCACACCTCGAAGAAAGCATGGCGACAACTAACTTGTCCTGTGACTTCCTGCACAGCCTGAGTGTCCTGACAATGAACTAGGAACCAAATGGAGAGCTGTGGAATGCAGGGCAGGAGTCAGGTGTTCAAAGATCGTGGGGGCCCAGAAGAAAGAGTCCTCTTTGGAGCAGCAGCTTCCACTGCCTAACATACAAGTCTCCTATCCGGATCCCCAGAGTATCCCGTAGCTTCTTAGGGAAAGTCCTCAGCAGCAATCATTCCTAGAGTCTTCCCTTCACCGTAGACTATGAGCTGGCTAAGTGCACAGTTATGTTTTTATTCGGTTTTTTGTTCCTAGAGACTAGGACAGAGCCTGGTTAACAAACAGGCACTACAGTAAATGTTCGTATTGCTGAACAGAAACAGCCCACGTGTGAGAGATGTGCTCTGCTGAGGGCACCTTCTGTGGGTTTCTGCTGGGTCAGGGTTCTGTCCTCTATCTTGTGCTTTATTCTGCTTGCCTTCAACTGCCCTTGCCAACCTGCTGACTGCCTGAGTCCTCTATAATTCATTCAGCCCAGCCCATGCCCTGTCCCCCATACCAACCCCAGCAGCCACCTGAGTTGCTCCATCTGGGAGCAACACAAGTCCTCTGGGCTCTGCTGTCTAAATGGCTCTTGTCTGTCCAGTAGAACTCACACCCTGGCGTTTGAACTGAGAGGTTTGGTGAGGGGCTTCTCCAGAAGGGAAGTGAAGGCCTTTACTTAGCACCTCCTGCATTTGAACACCAATTCCATCCATCACGGGGGGGAGCCTAAGGACCAGCCAAGGCATGAGCACGTGGGTGAAAGAAAAAGGCTGGGGGATGACTGAAGTCTCCTCAGGAATCTGAGGAATAATCAGTAAAGGTTATGTCAACAGCCATAATTTTAGCCAAAACTTTTCAAACCTATGAAGTCTCACAGAAACAGACTGTGAGATTTTTAGAACTAGAATCTCAGCTGGCCTCTTTCATGAATCTGCCTTTCAAAGACCCATGAATGAAGAGCTGGCAGCAGGGTTTACAGTGGCTTGAATTTGTGAAATGTCATCCACTGTTGCTGTGAAGGGCCTTTAGAAACATATTACCTGAGTGTGAATTCTGCAGAGGAAACCTGGGTGGGGAAGAACGCAGGAGGGAAGATACTGAGAAAAAGCAAGACGATCCAAAAGAGAGAGAAGAAAGGTTCTAACTTTATTTTCTCCTTTATATCTAAAAGCAATCATGGGTACTGTTCACAGAAGACTTAATCCAATTGTTCTTCAGGAGGAACTATGCGTTAGAGCATGGTGGACCAAGGTACGGGCCTTGGTGTGATGGAGGTGTGGTTCTAGAGACTGGGGTTGCCAGGTAGCATCAATGTGACCTGGGGTGAATGTCTTCACCTCCTTAACTCTTGATTTCCATTTGTGTAAAATGGAGAAGATAGTAGTCCTGACCTCACAGGTTGTTCTAAGGATTAAATGGAATTATGAATGTAAGGTACTGGGCTCACTCTGGACACCTGACACATGTTCAGGACATGTGAAGAGCAGGTTCTAGGGCTCATCCCACTCTATGAGGGCTGACTGGGACAAGACAAAGGGGAGGCTTGGAGGAGGTGATCCTGCCACTCAGGAATGTGTGACCAGAGGGGAGGTGAAAAACAGTAAGACCAAACCAAGATCTGTAACTCTGAGTTACTGTGTTGAGATGATGAACAAGACTTGTCAAGGCAAGTCTTTCTTAAAGTTTCAAGATCTCAAAGGATAGAAGGAAGGAAAGGAAGAGGGAAGGAAGGAAAGGAAGAGGGAAGGAAGGAAGGAAGGAAGGAAGGAACGAACGAACGAACGAACGAACGAACTATAGAAGGAAGAAGGAACCATGAAGCTTGAGGTTGGACTTACATAGGAGTTGGTGAAAGTGAAAGAATGACAGGAGTCCAGGTAGCCAAAAGATTAAAAGGCAAGAAGATCCAGGTCACATTATCAGTCTAGGCAGCAGAACCCAGATCTCAAAAGTCTCACTATTAACAATCAAAGACACCCATCTAGACAAGGCTGCTTATTCCGTGTTTATGGCAACCACGTTCTCCACTACCTAAGAGTGGATAGCGCCAAAGAGAGAAACCTGGATTAAGGCATCTCCAGAGGCACTTTTACCAAGAAATTAAAAGTGCTCCTTCCTACTTAAAGAAGTACAGTGGTTAAATCTTTTCCAAATTGATTTTATTTGTTGACTTATCAGGTTCAGGGAAACATCTCATATGCATCATACACACACATACACGCACACACACACACATACACAAACATGCACGCACACTTTTGCTTTGAAAGTCTCATGGTCTCTTCTTTGTTTTTTCACCAAAATGCCAAAAGCCTCGGCTTCTTAAGCACTGAACATAGAAGGAAAATGAGTATAAGAACACAGAAGTTGGTGCAAGGACAAGGTGTAAGGTGTACTCCAACTCAACACACCAATACCCGATGTACCAGGTATGTATGTAGAAATTTGAAATAAGCTGGAGTTCATTGAAGACTTCCTATATTCAGGCAACCCACTTAATACACATGCCGGATGAGACAGCGTGAGAATTACTGAAGTCCCCCGGGGTCATTACAGAGCTGTGGGTACAGAGGTACAAGATGGTAGAGCACAGATGACATTTGGGTCCCTTCACTGGTCCCCCTGCCTTGGAGAAAAGTAGCGTAGAAGGAATGGCCAACGGCACCCACTGGCTCAGCCCTGGGAAGAAAATCGAGGCTTTACCAAGTGTATTCAGAGAAAAGGAGCAATTAGAGTATAAAATTATTTATATAACCTGGTTAGCCCCATTATTAACCAGCTCCAGGGAGTCTATAAAAAAGATCTATTAAGAAACAAATCCTCCAAGAAAATTTCTGTTCTACTTCAAAGGGGCCATGAAAGCAAGCTGTGTGTCATGGAACCCATATGTATGAACTCTAGAGTGAGATAAAATTTATTTTACCAGACACTAAATTACATAAAGCTTTGCTAAGCCTCACCCTTGTTATGGGTTAGACAGAGAGTGTTCCCCAAAAGTCTCATGTGTTCAGAGGTGGGACTTCTGGAAGGTGACCGGACCAAGGGGGTACTATATTCATCAGTGCATTAAATCCACTGATGAGTAGAAATAAATTCACAAACTTAATTTGTTCCATGATTTGGAAAAAGATGGCCACATTTGTGTTTGTGTGGGAAAGACAGCCACAGTCACATTTATCACCCGGTGTAGAATTTGAAAACGATAACAAAATTTTGCCAAACGCTTTTGTTTGCAAACCAAACTGTTCACAAACAAAAGCATTTGTGAGCGGAGGTACCACTGTAGTTGAACGTGCTGTTAGGAGGTAGGGCCCAGCTGGAGCAGGTGTGCCTTTGGAAGGCATCCCCCCCCCCGCCTTGCTCTCTCGCTCGCTCGCTCTCGCTCTTCCTGCATTCTCTGCTTTCTGGCTGCCATGGGCTGGGCAGCTTTCCCCTACCATATCTTTTCACCATGCCATTTTCTGCCTTGGAGCCAGCCCATCATGGGACCAAACGCTCTAAAATTGTGAACCAAAATAAATCTCTCCTCCAAGTTGTGTATATTTAGGTATTTTATCCAAGTGATAGGAAAGCTGACTAATTCAGCCCCCATCCACAAAATCAGGATGGGAATTGTATTTGCAGAGCTGTGTGCATATATGATGATATATGAAAAGAATTTAATTCAGTGCCAGTATACACTGCATGTATCCAATCCTGTTTGCGTTTGCTGATTTGAAAAGTGTTTGCGGGATTGGGTGTCCTTTTTCTTGCTACTATGCCCCAGTCTTGTTCATCTAGTGGAGGGCAGAACCAGGGAACAGAGATGAGTGATCCCAGTCACCCCGGCTGAGACCATTCTGAAGCCAGCCACGTAGAGGTAAGCAAATCTAACCCAGATCGGCAGAGCTGTTCAGCCAACCAGCAGCTGACCTCAGAAACATGAACTTGTTTAGCCACAATCATGATCAACTAACCCCCAAAATCTCATGAGCTAATGAAAGTACATTGTCATGTGCCACTGAAGTTTCACAATTGTTATGTAGCATTACTGTACCAATAAGAAACTGAATCTGCTATTACTACTAACGCTGTCATTGGCGTTATTATTGCAATCATTACTTTTAAGAAAAGTACAAAAGGCTCATCTAGATCTTTTTGCCTTGGATCCTAGCTGTCCAAGGCAAAAATCCTCACAATCTGTTATTTTTCCCACAGAAAGAAAGAAAACACAAGACAAAATGAGCAGGTGGCTGCCTCTTCAGAACTTTTTGCCTCATTTTCTTGACAGTTTGTTGCTAATGATGCTATTATTTTCTAGTGAGTAGAGATACCCATGACAGTGTAACCTCACAGGCTGTTAGGATGGGTTGTTAATTAGTTTAATTAGTGAAGATCCCTTCTTCCATCAACTAAGAGTCTAGCCTTATGTGTTCTCACAGGGACCTTACAGTAAAAGGTCCTAAAAAAGCACTTGTCAAGAGACCATCAAAATCCAAAGTAGGAGATGGAATGTTTCCTCAGGGCTTCCTGCCTTCCCTTTCAAACATTAACAGGCTGCATTTACCAGGCACTATGCCAAGTACTGTGTGTGCAGCACCGCATCTATGTCTCAAAATCCAGAGGACTTGAAGTAGTCTTAACACCAGTATATATATGAGAAGGTCAAGACTCAGAGAAGTAACACCAACTCCGCAAAGGCCACAGGGATGGTAGGTGGCATAGCCGAGGTTAAAAGCCAGGTCTGTCTGATAGTCTCATGACTGCTGCAGAGGCTGGTTCTCTCTCAGACCTGGTGCTTTTCTGCGGTGTCAATCTCTATAAAAAATGTGCACAAGTCAGAAACATGGCACCTGCATTTCTCATGTGCCTTTAGGGCAACACGCTCTTTGCGTGTTCTGTCTCTGTTATCATGGAATGTTTAACTGGGAGAGAGAGCAAGACTCAGAAGAATAATAGATGAAGCCAGGTGGAAAACTTTTAGTTTAGCTCTTATGAAATCTAGAGGTCAGCAGAATTGGGTAAGTATAGGCTTCCCACTTAGCAAGTACGAATCTGGTTTCCGTCTCTGTTATTGCTCTATAATCTCAACACGTACTTCTGCCTCATAGTCGGGCTTGGCTGCTGGAGCTTTAGCTATCCTATCCACCCCCCAGCAAGCAATGTCAGAGAAAATGGAAGACTTGAGTGTTCTTTTCATTCTGGATGCTTTCTCTCATATTTTACTCTTTACTTCTTTTTTATTTCCGTCAAATTTTTGTCCACTTTGTGGTTAGCCAGTCCATGCCTCTCAACTCTGTTTTTTACTATACTCTAGAGTCTCCTTCAATTCTCTGATTCTCAATAAAAACTGGATCAAGAGGAACATGATAAAGAGCAACTGGGATCTTCTCACACTCAATTAACCAAGACATTTAGCAGTTTGCAAAAGATGTAACTATAATTTGTGCAGGATTCCAAGAGGAAACTATTTTCATTCCAACTATTTGTTAAAACTCTCTCTGTCCCTTCCTCCTTTTCATATTCCACCAAAGCCACATCGCTACACTTTTGCAATTGAATTCTTTCGGGAGTCTCAGTTTATCAGTTTGAATGGTTATCCGTGAGAAAGGGGCTCTGACTCTGGGAGATCTTGCTACTGCCAGGGCAACGTCTTGTGCGTAGGTAGCTTCTCTCAGCTATAAACCTCTCAGACACATAGTCAGACTCAGACCCGCTTCGCCTCATGTCATGATAGACTTTCTTGAAGTTCGCAGTCTTAAGTACAACGATTTCCTTTTAACCAGAAACCTATTCTATCAGTTTAAATCACCAAATATCTTCATCTGTGTTCATTCTTGATTTTTTCTTTTTCTTATTTAAAGCCAACTTGATACTTGCAGCATGTTCTTTCACTGTTCTAAGCAGCCAGAATGGTTCTTCCAATCTGGGCGCCCTTGAGCCACCATCTAGATGAGGTAGAGAGAGGTCAAGACTGGAATAGAAGCTAGTGAGTAGGCTGGGCCCAGAGAACACACAGATCGCAGTCTGCCTGGGTTCTAACATTAGAAGCCAGGGAAAACAGGCAGGAAGCCGACAGGAGTCAAAACCTGCAGCATCAGGGCTGAAATACGAGGGGTTCCAGAGAGCAGAAGCCTGGCGGAAGGAACTTCTCCCTCTTCCGCTGCTTCCCTGATATCAAAGCTATCCAACAGAAACACATCGCAAGCCTTATGCATAATTTAAAATGTTCCAATAGTCATGTTTTTAAAAAGTAAATAAAACAGGTGAAATGCATTTTACTAATATATCTATTCTTATAAAATATAATATTAAGGTTTTCTATAATCAAATATATCCCAAAATCATTTCAAAAATGTAAATCATTTTTAAATGATTAATGAGGCATTTTACATTCCCTTTTACCTACTAAGTCTGGAAAATCTGATGTATATATTATGCTTAGAGCAAGTCTCTGTGGGGACCAGCCGCATTTCAAGAGCTCAGGAGCCATGTGCAGCCAGTGAGTGACCTTGTGTTGGACAGCGCAGGTCCAGACCCTTTCTGCTCCAAGTGTGGTTCAGGCACCAGGATCATCAGCATCATCTGGAGCTAGTTAGAATTGAAGAAGCTCCTTTTAACAAGATCATCAAGTGATGGGTACATTCAGTTTTGAGGGCAAAGGCAGGAGACCCTTAGAAGAAAATCTGAGGTGGCAACTATTCTCAAAAGTATCAGCTTGGTTTCAAAAGTGGCAGAGAGAGAATGCAAACAAAACTTTCTCACTCTTGTGGCGATTTGCTCAATTAAAACCAATTATAATATCACCACAGCTGAGTAGCAAATCACTTCAAATGGAGTGGTCTGGAGAAACATAACACTTAGCTCAGCATAAACTGAAGTTCCTGTGTTAAATCTGTAGCCTGGACTCAGCCTTGATAAAAACAGCTTAAAGTGACCCAGCCCTTTGGCCGAGGCAGAATTTCTGGGAATATTTCAATTTGTACTACTGTTTACTCCAAAATAATTCCAAGGGACCGAAAGTCCTCACCATTTGACTCATACCCTTGGACAGAAGTATTATTTACAGAAAGGCCCCAGCAATATGTAAAACCCATCCCTTGAAAAGAGTACCTGATGCAGTTTCACCTTCAGCACATTAAGAATTTGTTTGTATGAAACAGGGAGGAGGAAAGGAATAGAGTACAAAAGCTTTGGCAGGAAGAGGAAAAGTTTTTTGTAGGAAGCAAGCCAAGAGTCGCCCCAACTGAGAAGAGAGGGGATGAAACTGGGCATTAGTGAGGGATCAAATATAAACTTCAGCCTCCATGAGACTCACCCTGAACTGTCCAGGCAGCGACCATACACAAATCTGCCTCAGGTCCTCCAGCGCCAACGGGGAGCAGAGAAGATTCTGGTTTTGTTGGGAGTCTCGCCAGGGAGCATATGTGTGTGTAGACTTGAATGGTCATGTTGACGCTGGACATAAGAGATGGAAGCAGAAACAGAGGCAGAGCTATATCTAGGGAGTACAGACCGGAAAGAGACAGGGAGGGCCATAAGAAGACACCACATAGATGTGTGAGGGCCCAACATGCTTAGGAGTGGCCAGAATCCCACTCCTGCTGGGTCTGGAAAAAGAAAGAGATGCCGTATTGACCCATCACCCTGTATACAGGAAGCTCCTTGCTTTTTGAGGCTTGCCCTGATTAGAGGTGAGCACCCAGGAAGTGTGTGCACGTAAGACTTCCCCTAGCACACATTTGCTACCCGCGGTCAGCAGGAGAATCAAACAAACACTGTTTGAGCAGGTGCCCTTTTCCGAACGAAACTGCGTGTGTTATTTTTAATATCACTTGTCCATCTGCTTTGGTTGTTTCCTCTGGCCCAGATTAGAAGGGTCCATCCCATTACCTGGGTTCAGGATTCACCATACAGTCACCTTCGCAGAGCTGCGGGATATGTCTGGCTTCCCTAACACGAAAACCCCAGGAAGTATAAATAGAAACATTGCTTTCATTTGTAGACTTAATGTTTATGGGGAAGCTGGCTCAGAGGCATAAAAGCTTACCTCTTCCAATTCACTGAACTTCAGGCCCATAATTCTTGCAGTTCAGAAAATTAAACAGAGGTCAGCAATTTATGCCTAAGGTACCGGAAGTAGGGAGCGGGAGTAGGACTATTAAACCCAGCAAAATGTGCTTACGTGTTTTCAATTTTCTCTTGTTGTTTCTGCCGGGGTCTTCCACAACCAAATTGCTGCTGGTTTATGGACTGAAAAACCTCGGAGTGAGAGGCAGCTTTTCTTCAGCACCGCCGCCAGGATGGCAAGCCAGTTCCTGCGCTCCAGGCGGCCCTGGAGCAGGGACCCCAGCTCCCAAGATGTAGATGTGCTACTGTTAGTGTCAGCCACCAGTCAAGGCCCAGGTGTCAGTGTTCGGAATGTGCTGCAGCCAACACTAGAGAATACTCACTTGATTTAAAATGTTTGCATCTTTTGAAAAAATTGATGTCCTGTTCACACTTCGGTGGAGAAGAAAATCTTGGAAATTAGTGTAAAGAGAAATACTGATGTCTAGATCCTCTAATCAAGTCAGATGTCAGTTGATTGCTAATCAGAGACCTCACCACGTGCTCTCAAAAAGCTCCCACAAATGCTAGAAGCAGCTCAGTTACTCCCCTCTGTGAAAGTAGCACAGTGGCCGGTTTGCTTGACAAACTTAATTGAAAATCTAGACTCCGTGGGAAAACTTGAAACAGGAAAATACGCCTTTGGGGAACATCATCTGTATTACATCCCCAGAACCTAGGATGCGTTTTCAATAAATATTGGTTGAGTCTGGGATGATAAATCCAGGATTAGGGCCATCTTTATACCGTGTATGTCCACATTCTAAACATCCTATCACCCAGACAGAGACTTTTCTCAGATCCCGTCCTTGTTCGGGATATCATGTGTCTGGCAGTTTCAGCCTTTGATACAATACATTGAAAACCAATGACGGTGAACCTTGAACTTCCCACAGGAGCAAGCTGGACTCACATCAACACTCGTGCAGAGCTTCTGGAAGTACACAGAATCCAAGTTGGAACGGGCTTGCTTTCCTGCTGCTAAGAATGTGTTGGTGTGAATACCCCTGTTTACATCAAAAGAGCTCCATATTTTCTTGGCAAATAATTCAATACAAATTAGGACATTCAGTTCCAGTTTGGCCTGGAGGCCTCATGTAGATGGAACTAAAACTTTGGTTGTCTTTTATGAACCTAAGATATTGGGCCTAATGAGATTTTCATGTGGTCATACAATTGATTCTCCCAGTTGGAAGCAAGAAGTAGAAATGTATGAAAGTGGACTGAAAAAAGAAAAGAGAGAAGAAAAAACTTCCTTAGCCCTATAAAATTTTGGGTTTCCAGTTCTTTGTTCCTGTTTTCTATACCAATTCAACTCCAATCTCTGACAGAGCTCCACAAAATGTAAGTCCCTAATATAGAATCATGCAATTTTTAAAACTCAGTTTACAAATAAAGAAATGACAATCCAGAGACTTTAAATGACTTTTCCAAGACACAAAGCTATTTGCTGGAAGACTCTATTTCTCCATTTCAGGCTTCTTCTACCACACAATTTAAGGGAGAAAGGAGATTCTTCAATGGGTTTATTTTTTAAAAAGAGGAATATAATTTTATTAATTTACAGAAGGTAGATTATTTTGTTGTCAATTTAACAAGACTTTAAAATGTCTTCTCTAGGCATACTACATGTTGATTTCGTGTGTGTGAGTGTGCGTGTGTCTTTTGTTAATTTGTGTGTTTTTCTTTTTGTGCTAGAGATCAAACCCGGGGCCTGAGTGCATAGTAATCACACTCTAGCCCTACCGCTGAGCTATATCCCCCAGCTGATTTAGATTTTTAATCTGCCTTTCAGATTAAAAATGCCTGCTTTTCAGCCTAGGTGAAGTAAACCAGGATCTCCAGAGAGTGAGATACCAATTTCTGTAGTTCTTTTTACTTTTTAATAATAATATTTTTTATTATTTTTATTTTTTTCGTTTTTTTATTTTTACCAAGAACATGTATTGGTACATTATATACATAATGATCATAATCAACATCATACACGTATCAGAACACATAGAATTGTTTCTCTGATATGAGTGTAAATAAGTGTAAATAAGGACAAAGGGGTATAATAGATATTATGTTAAAAAAAAGAGATAGTATTCAAAAGAGAGGAGAACTAGATAAGGAAAAGGGGGATAAAGAAGAAGGTTAAAAGAAAAGTAAGATGAAAGGGAAAAAATGGAAAAGTGTAAATAAACTTGTTGCAAATAGCGAGGGTGGGTGAATAGAAGGGGGGGAGCCAAGATACATCTTTTTACTTTTTAATCAATTATTTTTTTCAGTTGTCATAGCTCTTGCTGTATTCCTCACAGGCCTCGTCTTGTTGAGTATATTATATGAGTTGCCATGGTTTTCTACAGCATTTTAAAAATGTAAATGAGTCTAGAACTTTACAGATTTCACAGTCCCTGACATGAGGCAGAATTCAAGGCTTGAGGAAAGAGTATAGTTTTACTTCTCTTACTTGAAATTCTGATTCACAGCCCTGGCTGCCCCAAATTACTGAGAGTATCCTGTCTTCCAGGACTAGAAGTAGCAGCAAGGGCCCAAGACCTCCTGATATATGTTCTAACACATACAGTCATCTGAATAGGGGAGAAATTTGAGCTTTATCTTCTTTTATGGCCCACTTACAAAAATAATTTTTTTTAATTACAGAAAGAGAGAGACGTTTCCAGAATGTGTGTGTGAAGTAATGTTGAGGTTTTTAGCTGGTCCTAGCGCATCACACCTTGGAATCACTCCAGTCCATTGGTATTATTTCTCCTGGCATCAAAGAAGGGATTAAGGAAACATTCTAAAGAAATATGTCACAGATGACAAAAATCAGGAAAAAAGAAAAGAAAAGAAAACAACAACAATAAAACCCTTGGCCTCCAGAGACAGTAGAAACATAGAGGTAAATATGCTGATTTTAAAAAAAGGAAAAGAAAAGGCAAGAGGCCATCCTGAAGGTTTTCGTTGTTTTGTTTTGGTTTTCTTTAAATATTTAGTGGTGGATCACCATACTGGCAAAGTGTCTATGCTATTGAAAATGGAGCTAGCCACAAAATTACTTTCTCTCCAGGTGTATTGTGTGGTTCGGAGAATGACATGTCAGGGCGCACCGGGAAGAGGCTAACATGCTAAGGGAGGCAGAGCTGGCCTCTCACTGAGTACTTGTTCATGTGGCCACTGTCTTGGGACTCAGAGTCATTCTCCCTCCCTCCTCTTCCCATCTCCATCTTCCCCTCACCCCAGAACAGAAGACAAGGCCGTAGAATTTTGTGTAACTGATATCCTCAGCACTTCCAGCATGGACTTCTCTGAACTCAGCAGCCAAGAGAGCTGATCCAGACCACTCTCTGATTTTCTGCCTCCATCAGTTAGTGGTAGGCTGGAAGGACAAACCGCAGGGAGGTGTGTCCTGACACATGATTTAAGGTAATTCTCTGGCTTTTTCTGAGATTTTCAGAGACACTCAGGATGGAAAGGGCTGATTTTCCTCAAATGTACTCCACCAAATTAGCCTTTGTTCCAATTCCAAGTTATACTGTAACAAAAAGCTAAAGACCCCACCCCCACCCCCTCCATAGCATTTCACAAATATTTAGGAGAGCCTACTGGGTGCACATTGTTGTGCTTAGTTATCTTCGAGGTTATAAAATGAAATGCATGCCTGTTTCCTGCCCACAGGGAAACTGGAGCCCAGTAAACAGAACTGACTTATTGTGGCAATAACAGAATGCAGAAGAGATTTAATTGTGGGAGATCAGAAGGAAGGATCGAGAAAGGCTTTGTGAGGATTTGAAGGATAGTAGGATAAGGGAGGTTGAAGGAAAGGCATTCCAAGGTGAAGGCCAAGCAGAGGTAGACATACAGAGGTTGAAAGTAGAGTAGCTTTGCTTGCATAATGTACAGACTACCTGGAGGATGTCATGGGCTGTAACCCTGAAAAGATAGGTTAAGGCTAAATCCAGAAGATTCTCGAATGTCAATCTGAGAAATGTGGATTTGGGAGAAACAAAACTGATTTTAGGTAAATCAAATCAATCAGATGAAATACAGAAATAACTGTGAAGAACAGTATGTTTAACGATCCACTTGAGTGAACAAATTATTTTCTTCTTCATTCAGTGTTTGAGGCCAGTGTGCCTCCTAAAGGAAAGAAAAACACTTGAGGTATTATATTCAAATGGTAGCTTTAATTTACTCACTTCCTTGGGTACAAGAAATGTTGCATTGTCTCTTCTTCCAAGTCAGATTAAATCTGGTTCTGTGTCTCCATCAGAAAGCAAGAAATGTATTCTGTATCACATTTGGTGGTGTGAAAAGCTCAGAAATTCCAGAAGGCTTGTACAGTCCAGAAAATATGGGAAGGGCCTCTGTTCTTCAGTTCACCTCAGTCACCCTGAGTCCTTAATATTTGGGCCCTCATGAAAGTGGAAGACTCCATATCCTCCACACTAGGATTCACATAATGATCTTTCACTATGGCTCTTCATATATGGCAGTAGAGAGTGGCCAAATGTCCTGGTTTATTCAAAACTAGAGAGGTTTCCAGGATGTAGGACTTTGGGTTTTAAAAATAAGTAAGTCCATGGCAAACCTGGATGGATTGGCCAGCTTAGGTGGCACTCAGTCCATAGCAATAACATCCTCATCCACCCCATCAAACCCTGATCCCAACCCGATCTCTATAGGGGAGCTGGAAGGAGCTGTCAGCACTCAATTGCCCTGTTACTACCCTCCCATGTAGCTCTCATAGCCACTTCCACCTCTAAATCAAAACACAGTGCCAGGTGGGGGTTTCTTCTGAATCCCTGGCAATGATGGGGGTGTGTTTTAAGACAAAAGGCCATGAAACAACTATAGGAGAAAGGTAATCCAGAAATCTGAATATACATTCTGCAATTCTACCTGTAGGTGAGATGAAG
This sequence comes from Hystrix cristata, assembly GCA_004026905.1. Classification (NCBI taxonomy): domain Eukaryota; kingdom Metazoa; phylum Chordata; class Mammalia; order Rodentia; family Hystricidae; genus Hystrix; species Hystrix cristata. The sequence continues at coordinate 52,570 of PVJO010002440.1, forward strand.
AAGGTGCGGGGGCAAAAGCAGAGACAAATTTCCCTTTCACTCCTCTGAGAGATTAATTGAAACTTACACAGTGAACATATACCCTGTGGCAGGCCCTGAACTTATAGTGTATCATCCTGAAACAAAAAAGAAACTGGAAAAAACATCTCGAAAAATTATCCGGCTAAATTGCCAATTTGGATGAGCCTCAATTTCCTCATCTGCAAAGTGGAGATAACAGTATATACCTCACAGAGTCATCACAGCATGAAAGGGGACCATGTACGTAAAGCACTCCCTGTGGAGTCTGCCCCACGGTTCACAGTTCAGTGCAACCACAGTGGCACCCTTTGGCTTTCTGGACTTGCTATATGCAGCTACAAACTGTTCCTCTTTGATACTTACTTCAACTTCTGCTAAACTCTAACCACGCACGTTCCTAAAGAGTCTTAGATTTTAAAGTTTTATAAAGCACCATTACCAGATTCTTTTAAAAATGTTATCTCAGGTTATTCTCATTCCGGTAGGAGCAACAATTAGTTGAGATCACACAAGTCAGCAGATTGTAAGAAGTAAACACATTTCTTCCAACTCTGGCCATTTTGCCTATACCACATCGCAGTCCAAGCAGCTCCTTGAAAAATCTCTTCGCTTTGCCCACTTTTCCGGAGCTCTCAGATCAAAAGTGGGCATTACTGCTGCAGAAGCTGTGGGGAAAAGGTGGGGCAGATTTATTAGTAATGTCAGGCTCACTGCTGTAGCAAATCACCTTAAAACTTCAGTATCTTAATCCAATAAAAGCTTTTCTCCCCATAAGACTATCTAAAGAAGATTGACACAACCCTTTAGGGCCCAGCTCCTTTTTTGTAGTTCTTTTTCTATGTTGTCCTTCCATCTTAGAGGACTTTTTCATCTGTTGCATTCAGCCTGCAGAAGGAAAAAGAGAAAAGGGCTCAAAGGATTACAGTGGAACTTCTTAAGGTGCTAAGCTTGAAAGTAGAATCTGGAATTACTTTTGACCATATTCTATTGGTCACAGCTGGTCACGAGGTCATGCCTAACTGCAAGGGATGCTGGGAAATGTAGTGTAGCCACATGCCCATTCGGACATAGCCACGGGGTTTAGAGTGAGCAATAGCCCCAATATTTAAATGGCAATAATCTCCTGGGAATTATTAATTCTTGGCATATCAGCCACAAAATGAGGACTGCAGAAACTGATTTCTGCAGGGTTGTTGCAAGAATTAGGAATGCATGATACATAGCACTGGAGACATAGGCCCCCAGCCATCTGTCACTAAGGAGAGGCAGCAAGGTGAGGTGAGACAAACATGGCTTCAAGTTTCCCCCTCCACCCCTATGTCACTGGGCAGGTTTTATAACTTCTGTGTGCATAGAGTTTCCTCTCAAAGTATGGATATCCACAGCACACCTCTGCTGATAAGAATAACAGGGAAGATTACTTGAAACCAGAACTGACTCGCAACCATGAAATAGTTACTTATATCCATTCAAGAAAGAAAATGGGCATACAGGAAATATACTGCTAGTAGAAGACCAGAGAAGACTAGGAGGAGTCTAATTTTCAGAAAGACCAGTACTTCTTTCCCAAAAGACGCCTGTATGTACCTTCTGTGTGCCTCAGGTACATGTTGTATTTCTAGAAAAGTACCAATAAAGAGGATTTTTAAAATTTATTGTATTTTAAATATTAAGACAGTGGTTATCAAAACTGGTTATCAGAATCATCTGAGGAAATTTTCAAAACTGTGCAGAAAGTGGGGCCCAGAAAGCTGAATCTTTGTTTACATACTGCAGATGATTCTAAAGTAGTCGAACAAGCATGTTTCATGTTAAAAGAAATCGGAACGTATTTTTGACATTCCCATTTACCTACTTTATAATATGCTAAATAAAGCATAACACTGCCCTGCCATGTTGTACCTTTCAGAGTGTTCAACTACAGGAGAAAATGTACCACACCACGGGCATAGACATCTTAACACATGACAGGCAAATGTTAGCAACGAAGATATGGGGCTGACCAGAAACCAGAAGAGTCTTGTTCAATGTTATTATTGATCCATTGAACCAATTAATCAATAAACTATTGCTGAACCATTTGCTGGGTTTTGTGCTGGGCTGTAAGGATATAAAGATGAATGAGAGCTAGTTCCTGTAAAGATAGTTCCTATTTTTCAAGAGAGAAAAGCTACAGCCACTACAGGACCTGTTACAATGCTCCTGAATGTTTAAGACTGGAACATTTTATTAGGAGCCACCAGCTCCACTAGGGGGGACCAGGTTTCTATTGTCTTAATCACACTTCATTCACTGGAGGTAATTTGTTTGCCCCCTAGGTAAACACGCCCATTATACATTGCAAAGATGATAAAGTCATACCAAAAGTTATCTGCTCCACGAAACCTTCCCTAATTACCAGAGCCACCTATAACATCTTCCTAATATATATGTTTCATTTGTTTGAGGCCATTATCCTATTCTTGTATGTTTATTTTAACATCATTGCTTCCTCTCTTATAGTAGTGACTTGTTGAAATAGTTTCAAGAAAATAACTCTCATGTGTGCTAGTCACATAGCTTTCCTTCCCATGGGCTGAGTGCCAGCCAGTGAGAGTGAGCATGTCGAGATGGTCCCAGAGTACCTGGCTACTGTCACCAGGTGTCAGCACTCCACATTACATGTGCTGCCCACCGGAGAAGGTGTCGCCATAACTGCCACCTTGAATCGAGTGTACTCTCTGGCAGTGTGGCTTATGCCATCACAGTTTATCTCTGCCACTTGCCTAGCGTTTATAGACAATAGTTTTGACCCATAATACAACATAATACAATACAATAGCTTTGACCCAAGGCCTGAAAATGACAGTGCTGGAAAAATACACAAAGAAGACCATGCTAGATGTGAAACAGTAAGTTTACTTGCGAATTCTCCAAGGAAATGGCCACGGATGAGAAAAGAGAGGGTGAAATCAGCAGGCAATGGAGATGGATGGGGGTCCTTTGCTACAGGAACGAGCCAAAATTATCAACTGAGAGGACACCAGACAAGTGTATGAATGGGGTCAAAGAACACTTCAGACTGAGGCTTCAAAGAATTTGGAGAGGAGAAAGGAGCCGTTTGCCAAAGTACCAAAGTGGAAACCTGATTCCACAAACAATGCTCTCAGTAGCCCTTTTTGCTCTGATTCAACTAGCACTCACTCCTCTTTGCAAGACAGCCTTGGCCTTGTTAGGTGATAGGTGTGATTCATTTATTCCTTCCACTGAATTGTAAGCTCTTTTAACAAGAGATTCCATCTCATACATATTTAACTTCTTTGGGTTTTACTACGTAGTTCTAAAAGAAAAAAAAAAGGAAAGAAAGAAAGAAATGGATGAATGGATTTCTAAATGAAACAACTCACTCACCATCTCTCACCTATGACTTATAAAATGAAAAATCTCAGAAGTTCTGAGCATATGATTATCTCTGTTGGAAATTTCCTGAATCTCAGGACAAGTAGGGTTGAACTGGTGATGAATTATGCTTGAGCTGTGAAGAGAGTTTCAAGTTTGTCACAGCCATCGTTTCAGTGATGGGATACAATACCATTATCTCTGGGATCCCACTTGATCCCATTTTCAGTATGATACAGAAGAATTAGTGGAAATATAACCCCCTGACCAGTTCAAGGGAACTGTCCTATCCATATCAGAGAACAGACTTCCACCGCACTCAGAAGAGGAAGTGGGGGTCGGAAGCAGGAAGCAGAGGCCACCAGTTAAGACCCAGCAGCAGCTATTCCTGTCTTCCAAAAAAAATGCCAGGCTGCATCAGCCTACTTAATAGTAGCTGCCCAATAATGAAATTATTTTTATGAGGTTTGGATAAGATGTTCTGGAAAACTAGGCTAGAGAGTCTACCTACTCTACCCACAGGGAAGCTAGCATACACAGGCACAGCAGAACAAGAAGTTATGCATATTCCATGTACCGGGGAAGCGTTGCTTAATGGATTTGGCACAACAGAAGAGGACACTTTAGGACAAGCCAAGAAGCTACTCTGTTTGATCCTAAGAAGCTGACCAACCATTTCCAAGTTTGCCAAAACTCCCAAGAACTCTAGTTTGACTGCACCCAGGTCTAGGGGAGGAGACTGATGTGGGATGGAGGAGCTCGTGTGTTGGGAGTTGCAGAAACTCTTCTCGCCTAGGAATGGTAGAAAAGTTAGGAAGACAGCAACATCCTAAAGAGTGCATAGTGGGGCACTGTCTGCACTCTCTAAGAGGAACAAGAACAGGCATGTGATAAGTGACGTAGGTCGGCCCAGGGTTATCGGATTTTATTTTCCTCTCATTCAGTACTGAAAGAGAGAGAGAGAGAGAGCCACTCTACACACGTTCGTATGAAACTGTAGTGATTAGAGTAGGATGGAAAGGAGGGGACTTCATTTCTATCATATCAAGTACAAGTGCCGCTCCTTGGAGGACAATCTACTTTACTGAGTAAAATACTCTGATAATCTGCTCGCAGAGTGTAAGACATTGTGTATCATAAATAGATGGCTGTTCTTTAGAGAGAGTGAGAGAAATATTTACTTATTGATTGATTGATTGCTAGAAGCTAGAGTAACCATGAAATGAGGCTCAGTCAGTAGCTGGAGGGTTATTGCTTGCAAAAATTCCTCAGGGGCAGGGTGACCAAAGACATTTTAAAAATTAGGATAGTCTCAGTTTCAATTTAAAGTTCTTTCTCTTGCAATTCTAAATCCTCTTCTTACACTCCAAAATTCTTTACCAAAGTCTACTGATCACAAATATTACCTCCAAATATGTGTAGCAATTGAGGGAACTAAAGGAAGATATCATTTTAGTATTTAGCTTGTTATCATGCAAAGCAAAAAAATAATAATAATAAACCATAAAAGGTAAGGCGTAAAAGACCATCCATAAATGAAGGAAGCAAGAGTTTGGATCTAGAGCTAATGAGGAGGAAATAATGCCTTCTAAAAATTCATAATAATCCTGGGGAGCCTTTCACAGGCTGTGAAATTGAAGGTTCAAACCAGTCTTACTTAGATCTCAAAAAATGCAGACTCAGCTAGTATCAGTATTACACTACTAAAAACAATACACCTGCATAGGTTGTCTGGTTCATGTCTGCTCATTACTGTAAAATCTCAAGGTCTCACCATCGCTTCCATCAAAACCCCCATAAATTTTTCCTGAAGTTCCTCCAGGACATTTTCCAGGTATTCCAGAATGTGGTGTCCAGTATCACTTTTCTCCCTTCCCAACTTGCGCTGTGAATGTGGCCTCCCCACTGCCAGCCAGACTCCCTCTTATCACAGATGTGCCCTCTAGTGCCTGTCCTCCTCTGCCCTGACCAAAGATGTATTCTCATTAAAATACTCTTTCCAAAGTATAGAGATTTCAAATGTAAATGTTTCCACATCTATTAATATATAGCAAACCATTTCAAAATTTAGTGTTTTAAAACAATAACAACTTATTCTTTGTGACCCAGTGAATTGACTGAGCTTTTCTTCTAGGTCATGTGGTATCAAGTGAGGCACAAGAGTGACTGGAAGATCAAACATGACCTTTTTCACAGTAGATGGCAGGTACTGTTGGCTTCTGGCTGGGATCACAGAGCAGGGCTGTTGAACGTGGGTTTGGTTTACTTCACTAGGTCTTACCATGTGGTTTTTGGGCTTCCTCATAGCATAGTGGCTGAGTTCCAGGGAGCATTCCAAAAAGATGAAAGGAGGAAATACAGATTGTTATGCTTTGGATCTAAAACGTCTCACAAAGCCCAGTGGATGCACTGGTGAGAAGTGAACAGATCATAAGGGCACTAACCTCATCACTGATTAATGCTTTGATGAGTTCACAGCTGAATAGATTATTAGGAGATGGGCCCCAGATGAAGGAAGCAGGTGTAATGGACATGACCTTGGGGACTATATATCTGATCTCTAGCCCCTTTATCTCTCATTGTCTCTGTTTCCTGGCTGCTATGACCTGACCAGATTTCCTCTGCTACACTCATCGGCCATGATGTTTCTGCCTCACTATACGACTACAAGCACTGGAGTCAAATGACCTCTGAAACTGTGAGCCAAAATAAACCTTTCCTCCTGTAGGTGATTGTCCTGGTATTTAGTCACAGCAATGGAAAGCTGACTAACACAAAGATATTTTAGTTCCTCCTGGCCTTAACAGGTACGTAACACTATCTCTGCCACAGCCTATTTGTGAAATCCAAAAGGAGGTAAAATCTACTTCTTGATGGGAACAATAGCAACAAAAGGGAAAGAAAGGAGAGAGAAACTCTCTCTCTCTTTCTCTCTTTCACACACACACACAAACACACATTCAGTATTGAGCCCTATCAGAACCACTGGAACCTTATAAACAAGTCCAGAAAAATCTGGTTGCAGGACCCAACCATTGAATCTATCTTCTCTTGCCAAGCTGTCTCCTTCCCAGACTCCCTTGCTTTTCAATCACCCACACATCCTCTTTGACTAACACACTTATCTCAGGATTTGTGTGTCTTTTTGAAGCTCCAATTTTATTGGCTTAACCTAATCAGCATGAGTGCATCTTAATCAGAAAGATATGCATGTGCCGTCTTTGATAACAGGTTATGAAATGCCTCTCGTACTTATCCAGGTCTTACACAGGGATGACAAGATCTTCCAAGTGTCCACAACAGTCATATGTCTCTGGAAAATTCCCCAAATCTAGCTCTAGCTCAACATTGCTGCTCTTCGAAAATAAAGCCTTATTACCTAAATGTGGACTACTACAGACAGACTTCAGTGAGTCATGTTTTCAAACTCATCTAAATTGGGAAAACTCTAGAGATTTTTGATAGTTTTGAGATAGGAAACAGGTGAAAAATTTCCCCCTAAACCAAATCTCCAGCATGGTACTGACAAGTATCAGCCCTGTGTATAGCAAAGATACCAAGAGGCCTGAGAGTGCAGAAGGCAGGAGACAGAGAAGGATAAGTAGAAAGAAGAGGAATGTAACATTTCTAATTCCTACTTTGTCTCTAGACTCTGATCAGCCAAAAGCTGCTAAAATTGCAGGAAACACAACTCTTCCCGTCTCCTCTCGAGGCAACCAAGATACTGACTCTGTCCAATTGCTAAGACTTTGTCCAAGGGTAGTCACTGATCAAGCAAGTTGAACCAGAAATAAAGTCCAGCCACTCCAGCCACGTTTCTCCTGTCTTACTTTATAGAAGAAAAGCAGTCAAAGATGAGAGCCAAAGGGACAGTGAAAGAGTTTCCTCTCACGTAGCTTCCAGCCAACTATTGACTGTCAATCTGGCTATCGGATGAAGAATATTAAAAAGGAAAAGATACCATCATCAAGCGTCATTTGTGATAAATCACCATATCTTGTCTTATATTGATTAATTGCAATTCATTATCCAGGCAGGTGATGGGCATTCATGTTGCTTCCTCTTTCTGGAGATCAGGAAGCCAAATCTTCCAAATACCTAGGTAGGGAACCAGGAGCAACACAGGACAGTGAATGATAGGTTGATAAATGTTCTATTTTATTAGTTTTTCCTATCATTATCTCATAGGGCAGCAAATTTATAATTTAAATGACCTTGAACCTTCAACTGGAGGTAAAAAAGTAAAACAGGGTTTCTTTTAAGAAGAAAAATCTTACACCAGAGAAACTATGCAGTATTTAAACATGTGTGTCTGATTTATTTCACTTAAAAGTATGGTCTCAAGATGTATCCATTTACCTAGGAATATCTCAAGCTTATCATTCTTTATGGCAGAGTAGTACTATATAAAGACTAAAATGTATTATATTGGGAAAGGGAAGAAAATGTCCAAATGGGAAAGAGAACAAGGGAGGGGGAAAGGAACAGAGGACAAGAGAAATAAGAAATGGAAGGAAAAAATGGAAACAAAGCTTTTGTAAATAGGGAGGGAGAAGGGGGTGAGGGGAGGGGAATGGGAAAAAAAGAAGCAACAAGATATGTCATGTACAGGTACAAATCCCCTATGATGAAATGTTATCACTATGTACATCTAAAATGTACCATTCAAATAAAATTTAAAAAATTTAAAAAAAAGAAGAAAAATCTTATACAGCAAGAAAAGTACACATGATTCCATAGTGTGTACTTCTGCTATTGCTCTTAAGTTTGAAAATCATGTTCTGCCCCGTCTCTGACTCTCTCCCGCTCCTTGGCCCCATTAGTGAACTTCCTCCTCTTTCTGCTCTGTTCTATTAAAGCCCACACCTTATTGGACGGTTCTGCCCACATTCAGAGTGAGGCTCCCCCATCAGTTTGCTGCCCCACATACCGACTGTCTGGAAACAGTCTCACAGACATGTACTGAAGAGTGTTTTCCTAATTTCCTAGGTGCTTGTCAATCAAGTTGGAAATCATTAACTATCACATGCACTTAAAATTAGGATTATTTTCTGCTTATCTTCCTTTCAAAGTTCCCGTCATCAAAGACAGTGTGTTCACATGTCTTCTGGAGAGTTTTTTTTTTCTTTTATTTCTTTCTTCCTTTCTTCCTCTTTCCTTCTTTCTTTCTTTCTTTCTTTCTTTCTTTCTTTCTTTCTTTCTTTCTTTCTTTCTCCCTTTCTTTCTTCTTTCTTTCAAAACTTCCAAGCTTTCCACGAGCAAAGGAATTCTACACAGGTACTAAAATCTTCCTTTTGACATTCCAGTTGATCTGGATGGATCTTATTGATTGTCTGCATTTGAGTTGAACTATTTTGGCCTGATATATAGGTACTATCACAATTATGTAAGGTGTACACAGAATGTGGAACTCTTAATTTCATCAAATGCATTCTCATGTAAAGTTATAAATGTAACAGAAAGTGTTAGAAAATACTCTGGGTTGGGAGCCTAGAGGCCTGTGAAAGGTCTCAAACACTTTATAAGAAGAAGTGATACGTGAATAGGTAAACAAATAGGTATATAGATAAGTAGATAGGTAAGTAGGAAAGGAGAAAAACTGAATTTCTCTACCAAACCTCCCAACTAGTCCTCAGTTTGGGTCCTCTAAAATGAGAAAGGTTAGACTAATTGATCACCAAGTTCTGTACTGCTTTTTGGGTCTTCTGATCCATGGCCAGACTTCCTTCTCAAGCACTTTCTCATTCTTCCTGACATCGTCAACTATGGATCTTTTCAAAGTGACTCTAGACCTTCTGAAGTCTACTTTCTTAAATTTCAGTTCTTTATTGCCCTGGAATTTTAAGCTCTTCTCAGTTTATGACTCCTTCCACCATGGTGGCCAGTCCCCCTTCAACCTTTAAATGTTTTCTTCATGTTAGCAAGTACCAAAGAAAGGCACCTGATTGCCTTGTTTCCTGCAGTGAGTGACTATGAAGTGACCTGAAAAGCCAATGTTACTTCCTTAAATGCCTCACTCCGTGGCCCACAGAGGAGGGGAGCCTTTGGCTCACCCTGGCTCAGTCGTCTGTTCGTAATTGAATCAGTCCTCGCTTTAGCCGCAGGCTTCATTTCACAGCCTGGGATGAGCTGGTGCAGCCTTCCCCGAACACCTCCAGCCCGAGAGGAGCTGTCACGGCTATCTCCTCACCTTGATAGTTTTCTTTTTAATATTTATAAACACAAAAGTATTTCTTTCTCCCCCTCCTCTTGAAATGTATATATTCATTCATTAAAACACATTGACGTTGCTGAGGTAATGGCCTGTCGACAGATTTATAACAGGAACTATCTCCCTGCCTGCAGGCTTGTGCATTTTAATATAATTAAAAGGCTTCTGTTTGGAATCTCGGCTAATTAATATTCATGCTTTCCTCCTTCCACCTGCCATTCCTGATTTGCTGTCTTTTAGCAGATTGCTCATGGCCCAATTAATGCCACCACCAGTCAAAGCAGGGTCGGCAGAGAAAGAAAGGAGAAATGCCTCCGTGGCCCTGGCTTTTCTGTGAAAAGCAAAAAAACCAGCATTTTAACTGAAGAGAATTTTCTCCTGGTTTATGAAGAAAGTGGAGGAAAAGCCCCTGTAAATATCAGAATTTGATAGAGATGGAACAATTGAACTGGGAGTATAGGTTAAATCACTCACACTAGAAATTTGTAAGAATTTCCACAAATTTTACTTTATGCCAGAATCACAGAACAGTAACCTGAAAACACAGGTAATAGATTTGCAAAAAAAAAAAAAAAAAGTAAAGCTGAAAGGGGCAGTGACAGGAATCACTCTTCACTCTTCAGAACCTTAGAAAAGTCATTCACCTGCATAGGACATCTGAGAGCCAATCACATTCTGAGGAAGAGTGACATGGCCACCATCTTCCATCATGCCTCTATAACAAAATACCACAGATTGAGGAGCATGTAAACAACGGAAGTTTATTCCTCACGGTTCTGCAAAGAAGTCCATGATCAAGTCACCGGCAGGGTCAGTATCTGGCAAGGGCTTTCTCTGTGCTTCCAAGATGGTGCCTTGTTGCTCCACCCCTCAGAAGGGGACAAACACTGTCTTTTCAAACGGCAGAAAAGAAAGAAAAGCCCAATCTGCTCCCCTAAACCCGTTTATAGAAGGACTAAATTCATTCATGGGAACAGAGTCCTCATGCTCGAATCACCACCTAAAGGTTCTGCCTCCTAATATTGTAGCATTAGGGGTTAGAGTTCAATATGAATTTTGGAGGAACATAAACATTCAAACTATATCAGTCACTTACTTTTCTTACTTCTAAATGGAAACTGTTTTCCCTAAGAAAGAAAACACTAAAGGAGAAGGGAGAGCAGTGGCAGGCAATGAAGATATTTACCATCAAGCCTGACACCAAGGAAAATACGAGGTTTATCTAACTTGCAGGGATAGAAATGGGAATCTTGGCAGCATCTGTGACAAGACACTAGCTAGCCATGGATCTCAGCTTGCAGGAAATCTACGTTGAGAGGAAGAAGAATGCCTTTGGGGCTCTGCCTTCCCTCAAAAGTTGGTCTTGCCAGTCGTGGATGTCTTGAGGACATGTCCCATGCTGCCAGAAGGAGCTCCTAGAGAAAGTCACCGAAAGGAGCACCTCACATTGAGGCTGGCTGACTTCGGCCAGGTTATGTCACCACTTTGAGTCTCATCCACCGAACAGGCTAACAATACATCCTTCAGAAGTTTGCTGTGAAGACTAAGGGAGAAGAAGCGTTTAAGTGCCTGGTGCCAGGCTCAGTAAATATTAATCCTTCTCACATTTCCACAGTGCGACACAGTGCAGAAGTGACAGCTACTCCATGACATGGTGAAGATCATCTTCCTAGAGAGAAGAAAGGAGAAAGGGTTGATAAAGAACTCACCTACCTGGACATAAAATGGAAGTGAAAAAGGCCCAAATGGATTTGATTACTTCTCTAAAGCTATCTTGCCTATTACTGGGTATTAATAATGGAACGAAGAGGGGCTACAGAAGCAAGATAAAAATAAACCAAAAGCACTGGATTTCTGCAACAGGTACATGTCATTTGTCCTACTGACTCATCACTGGTCTGAGGGTCTGTTTAGGTCCAGCAGGAAGTCCATGAACAGACTGCAGCTTAATTGTTACTCCACTGTCGCTCCTATTGTAAGCCTGGGGCTCTTTATTTCTAAAGAGTCTGGGTGAGCAGTCTTCCTGGATGAGATCACATAGAGACTGTGTTTCTAACCCATCCAACCAGAATGTCCTTTCACCTTTTTGTGGCTATCAAATTCCCACTCAGCCTTCCGGCCAGTTCACTTGTGCCTTCCTTTGGGAAGCCATTGCCACCACCCTAGTCAGAAGTAATGACTCCTTACTTTGGATCTTGATCCATTAACATCAACATATTCCTCTGCTCCAATGATTAGGACGATGTTTGCTAATAGTTATTGAAGACTTTCAAGAACCATATACTGTCTTCAGTGTTTTACGGGCATTATCTCAGTTAATCCTATATGGTACATCTTAGACCATCTTGCTCATCATCGTACAGCTTACAAAACTGGATTAGGGCCAAGGCGGTCCTCATCATTCTCATTCATCATTGTCTTTTTGTCTTTTCCACAGTGCTCAGTATGGATCAGCAGCTCAATAAAGATTTTCACAGCGGGAGGATTATCTTGATGGGATAGAGGAGGACATGTGACCAGTAGGGCCCTTCGGGATGGACAAACTCTATTCCAGATGTGAAGAGGGTGAAGGAGCTCTCTGTGGTCCATCTTCTTTGTCACCATGATTCTACTGAGCCTGCTCAGTAGGCATGCTCAAAATTAGATTCTAATTTAGGCATGTTCAAAATTAGATTCAAAGTCAAAATTTCCTTGTAACAGATTCATTCCATGGAGAAATAAGTTTACACCACTTTTGTTAAGTTTTAGCTTATATCAAAATGTTATTATTGATAACAAGCCTGAACTGCAGTAAAATAGGGAGGTGACTGAAAGCCTGAGGGGCAGTCTCTCCTAGGTTTTGACTTCCTTGTCAATTCAAATCCATATGGTGAAGGAAACACTCTAGAGGCTGATCTAGATTAAGATCTGAGGGACCAGGACATGAACTGCTGTCTAACAGGGGTGTAGTACATAAATGAGAAGGGAATAATTGTGAAGCTTCTATAAGTCTTTCAGGGAAGAATTTTAAGAAGTGGAGGAGATCATAAAATGTAAACTCCCTTATTTTAAAGGTGAGGAAATCTAGGCCAGAATCGGGAAGAATTTGTAGAAGAAGGGGTTGGCTTCTGGACCAAGAAGATGTTCTTGGTTCACAGAATTGGGAGGGGACTCAGATCTGTAGACCACTTCTCAAGTGTATACTGTACTTTCCCCTCTCAGAAATGAAAGTTTATGTTTGTAAGTTTGTTTCTGGTACTAAGGATTGAACCCAGAGCTTTTACAAAGAGCTACATCCCCTGCCCATATTTTAATTTTTTTATTTGTGAAACAGAGTCTTGTTAAGTCACTAAACTGCACAGGCTAGACTCAAATTTATGTTTCTCCTGCCTCAGTCTCCCAAAATGCTGGGATCACAGGCATGTGCCACCACACACAGATGTATTTTCCATTTTAATAAATGTCTCATTAGATGAGAAAGAAGAGTCGAGTGAAAGGGAAATAAAGATATTCTGAGAAACAATTTAAAGAAGAACTGAGAAAAAGCTTTGTTGTTAGTAGCCGGAAAAGGAAGAAAAATGAAATGAAAGGGAAAATTTATTTAAATATTTAGAAAACTGCAAGCAATTGACAAAAGTTTATCCAAAAAACTACGGAATAGAATTATAAATACAGGTAAAGGAACTTTGTATTAATTAGGGTTCTGTACAGAAACAACAATGTGGAGATGAAGATGAGCCAACAATGAGAAGATGAGAGAGAGAGAGAGAGAGAAAGTGAGAGAGAGGCAGATTTATTAAAAGGAGTTGGTTCACACAACATGGAAGCAAATCCAGACTCAGGAAAACAAACTGCGTAATTCTAGTCAAAGTCTGAAGGCTAAGAAGGAAGAGAAACAATGATGAAAGTTTCTATGCTTCACAATTTGGAGAAGGATCAAGCCTTCCTTAGATTTTGAAACTGTCGTCAAAAATTCAATGACCTCCAGAAAAATATCTGCTGAGGTCTGGGCTCAAATTTGATACCCAGAAGGATCATCCTAGTGCTGTACCTCTTATGTTGCTTGGTAATATGAACGGAGGTCAGAATACAAAGGGCCCAATGCATGTTATTAATATTTTTAAATTGTTTTAATCCATTGGGGATGTGGCTCAATGGTAGAGCACGTGCTCAGCTGTTTGAGATCCTAGTTTCAATTCCCAATACCAAAAACGGACATTATTTTAATCAACTTTATTGAGCAATGATTCCCATAAAATAAAATTTCTACCTTATGTATACACTTCAGTCAGTTTCGACACACACACACACACACACACACACACACACACACACAGAGAATCTCTGATTCCAAAATCAAAAATCCAAAATGCTGCAAAATTTGAAGTTTTTTCAGTACCTACACGATGCCATTAGTGAAAAATTCCATACCTGACCTCATGTGATGGGTCTCAGGCATTACACAAGTGCACTAAAAGCACTCTATAAAATCACCTTCAGGCTGTGTGCATAAAGGTCTTATACACATAAAGGGATTACATAGTTTTATTTGGGTCACATCCTAAGATATTTCATTATATATATACAAAAATTCTAAAATGTGAAACTGAAAAAAGTGAATTCTGAAATACATATATATGTAATCAATATTATGAAAATATATAGTATTTTCATCATACTATATATGAAAATATATAGTATACTATATATTCATATATACTATATATGAAAATATATAGTATTTTCATCATCCTAAAAAGCTCCCTTATGTTTCTTTGCATCCATTCTTCCACCTTCATTTCAGCCAACCAGTGATCTGCTTCCTGTTGTAACAGATTTATTTGTTCTTGAACTTCTGATAAATGAAATGAGAGAGTATGCATTATTTTGTGTATAGCTTCTCCCACTTGGCATAATGCTTTTGAGATTCCTCCATGTTGCTGCATACATTGGTAGCAGTTCATTCTTTTTTACTGCTAAAAAAAAATGTTCCATTATATAAACATCGTAATTTTGCCACACAATGATAAAACTTGGGTTATTCTGAGTTTGACACTATTATGATTTAAATTTCTATGAAATGTCATGTACAAGATGTGTGTTTTCATTTCCTTTGAAATGAGATTAAGTCATATGATAAGTGTATGTGTCACTTTATAATAAACTGCCAAACTGTTTTCCAAATTGGTTGCACCATTTTATATTCCCTCCAACAATGAACGGGAGTTTCAATTTTTCCAAATTCTTTCCAACACTTGATGTGGTCATTTAAAAAAAGACAAAAAAAAAAAAAAACCTTTAGTCCTGGTAGAGATGTAGTGGAATATCACTGTGGTTTTAATTGCTTTTCCTGATGAGACATGATATTAAGCATATTTTCATGTGTTTTTTGGCCACTTACATGTCTTCTTCTGTGAAGTGGTATAAAATATTTTGCTGAATTTTATTGGGCCAATTAAAGGTCCTTTATATATTTTAAATATAAGTCTGTCTGGCAGACATACTGCAATACTTTCTTCCAATATCTCGTTGGAATTTCATTTTTTAAATAGTGCTTTTTAAAGAGAATATTTTAATTTGATAAAGGATGTCTAATTCGTCATTTTTCTTCTATGTTTTATATGTCAGAAGTTTTTTAATATCTCAAGGCTGCAAAGATTTCTCTCTTTTGTTTACCTCTAGAAGTTTTATAATCTTAGCATTTATGTTAAGAACTACATGTCAATGATGACATTTTTCTGTATAAACATTCGACAGTTTTGGCACCATTTGTTTAAAGAACTCTTCTTTCTCCTATTGAATTTCCTTGGTTTCTTTGTCAGCCAAGCACATGTGGGTCCTCATCCGGACTCCAGTGAAACATCTTGACATGAACACCATGCTGTTGTGACTACTGCAGCTTTGTAGCAATACTTGAAATTGTCTCAAAGTCTTCCTATTTTGTTTTGCTTTTTCAAAATTGTTTTGGCTATTAACAGCCTTTTAAATTTGCATATAAATTTTAGAACAAGTATTCAGTTTTAACAGAGGACCTTCTGGAATTCTAATTGGGATGGCATTGAATCTGTAGATTCCTTAGGAGAAAATTGACTACAGTGCTGAGGCTTTCGATCGATGAGCATGATACTCCATTTAGTGAAGTAGTCTTTAATTTCTCTCATCAATACTTTGTAGTTTTAATTTCACAAATATTAAAAATAATTTGCTAAGTATTTGTGATTTAATGTTTTCTGTTGGTATGATAATAGAGTTACATGTTTATTGAATATTTCCAATTGTTTGTAGCTAGTATACAGAAACACAATGAATTAATGTATATTGATCTTCACACTATTATCTTACTATACTTATTTATTACTTCTTATATCTTTTTTTTCAAAGAAAAGTTGTTTAGGGATTTCCATTATACCATTGTTTTAGTTTACTATGGCTGCCATATCAAAATACTACAGACTGTATAGTTTAAACAACAGAAATTTATTGCCTTATATGTCTGAAGGCTAAATGTCCAAAATCAAAATGTCAGCATGGTTTATTTCTCCTGAGACCTCTCTCCTTAGCTGGCAGATGGCCACCTTCTCTCTGTCTCTTCACCTGCATGTCCTCCTGGTTTTACGCTAAGCATCCAAATTTTCTCTTCTTACAAGGACACCAGTCAAAGTGGAGGGAAGCCTGCCTTAACAGCCTCACTTTAACTTGGTTCCTTTTTTAAATGTCTACACCCAAATGCAATGACATTTTGAGGTGCTGATAGGCCTTCAACATATAAATCTGGGGGAAGCATAAAAAGTGCTAACTCACAACAAGTTAACCCACAACAACAATACTGTTGACTGCAAATTAAAAATAAAATAAATGTTCTTTTGTGTACTAGTCAAGGTTCTCTAGAGAAACAGAACCAAGAGGACACATACAGACATATAGAGAGAGACTTGTTGTAAAGAATTGGCTCATATGATTATGGAAGATAAGACAGCCTGCTGTTTAGAAACTGGGAACCAGAAATGCTGGTGGTATGGTTCCAGTCGAGTCCCAAAGGCCTCAGTTCGAATGGAGCCAATAGTGTAAGTTTTAGTATGAGTTCAAAGACCAGAGGACCAAGAAAGTTGGTGACAAAGGGCAAGAGAAATTTGATGTTCCAGGCTCAAGCTGAGAGAGCACATTCACTTCCCCTGCCTTTTTGCTTTCTTCAAGCCCTCAACAGATTGGATGACGTCCACTCACACTGGTGCGAGTCATCATCTTCACACGATCTACATATTGCTTATCTCCTCCAGAAGCACCCTGGCAGACCATATAAAATTATATTTTACCACCTATTTAGACAACTCTTATCCCAGTGAAGTTAACATACAAAATTAACCATCATAACCAGCCAGGACAACCAGTAAAATGTTGAATAGAAGTTTTGAAAACAAACATTGTTCATAATCTTAAGTGATCACGAACAATGAGTATGCTGTTCACTGTGGCTTTTTGTGGATGCCCCGGAAGTCAGAAGCAGAAGATAATATGTTTCTATTCCTAGTTTGTTGACAGTTTTGATCATGAACAGAGACTGCATTTTGGGGTGGGGAGATGTTGGGGATCAAACTTAGGGCCTTATGCTTGATAGGGAAGCGATCTACCAGTGAGCTACATCCCCAACCCCAAGACTGCATTTTTTTCAAATGCATTTTGGTAACATAATTCCCAGCAACACTTCATGCTACCTTTTTTTGATATTAATATGGCAACTGCCATTTTTATTTAATTAGTGTTTGGCTTATATTTTTCTAATCTTTAATTTTAAATGTATTTTTGACACTAGATTAAATGTAGGCTTTTTGTAAGTAATATATGATGTAAACAATGTGCTCTTACTTTTTTATTCACTCTGAAAATCTCAGTCTTTTAATTGAAATGTTTAGATAGTTTATATCTAATATGACTATTGATATATTTGAATGCAAATGGACTATCTTGATAGTTGTTTTTGTCCCATTGATTCTTTTTGTTCCTCTTTTCACTCTGAAAATCTCAGTCATTAAAATACTCATTTCTAACTTATTACAATTTGCATTCATATGCTATTATACTATGTATATCAGTATTTTTCCACTCCTTCCTTCCCATTTTTGTGATATTATATAGCTTACATCTGGATATGTTATAAACTGTAAAATAAATTACAAGTTTCACTTCAAGAATTTATCTTTTGAATTAATTTTAAAAAGAAAAAACCAATTTACCCACATATTTACAATCTGTAGGGCTCTTTGGATACTTCTAAATTTTCCCCTTAAGAGTATTTTTTAACATTTTTTAAAGTTCAAATCTTTTGAATATAATCTTTTCAGCTTTTGTTTGTTTAAAAAGTCATTTAATTTCCATTTCAT
Organism: Hystrix cristata; assembly: GCA_004026905.1. NCBI lineage: Eukaryota > Metazoa > Chordata > Mammalia > Rodentia > Hystricidae > Hystrix > Hystrix cristata. The sequence goes on from PVJO010002440.1 coordinate 70,537, forward strand.
ATAGCATTCTACCTTGTCGGGGTAATTTCATTTGTTTGAATTATTTTTCTTTCTTTTTCCATTGTTGTTGTTATTTTGGCTGTTACTATTTTGTACAACTTTAAAGGTGGTGTTCCATTGTATTCCAATTTTATAGTTTCAAAGGAGAAAATAGTTTCTCCTATATATAAAATAGTTTCTCCTATACAGTTCTTATCCTTGTTCCTCCATCCATAACGTACTTTCCTCTTTCTGGCTGCTTTTCAAGATTTTCTTTACATAACTGGTTTTTATAAATTTGGCTATGATACAACATGGTTTCTCTGTGTTTATCCTGCTTGAAATTTGTTGAAATATTCAAATATGTGGGCTTACAGTTTTCATGCAATTTGGAAATTTCAGTATTATTTCCTCACTTTTTTTCTCTTCTTTGTTTGTTATGGTTTGTATGGTGTCTCAGCTCCCCCACCCCAAAGCCTCATGCAATCATAGACAGGACTTCTGAAAACTGACTGGGCATTGTAGCTGACTTGCTGTTAGAAGGAAGGGTCTGTTCAGAAGAGGCAGGTAACTGGGGGCATGACCCAGAAGGATTTATCTCTTTTCCTGGCTCCTCCCTTTAGTCTCTGCTTCCTGGATGCCATGAGGTGAGCAGCTTTCCTCCACAGATCCTTTCACCATGCGTAGAGCCAGCCAACTATGAACCGAAATGTGAGCTAAAATAAGCTTCTCTTCCTTCAAGCTGTGTCAGTTGTATTTTGTCCCAGCAATGAGGAAAGCATCTGAGACAGCATTCTTTTGGAATGATAGACAGAGAGAATGATGGATAGATAGGTAAATAGATAAGTAGATAGAAGATAGAGAGATAGACAGATAGATAGGACAGTTTGAAATGTTTTCTGAAGTCATTGAAGCTATATTTGTTATTTTAAAAGCCTTCTGTATACATACTTCATTTGGGGAGAGTGTTCATTGTTATATTTCAAGTTCATTTTTTTTCTTCTTCTGTGTAGTCTAATCTGCTACTGATTTCACCTCATGCTTTTTATTCTGGATGTTTTATTTTTTAAAACTAGAGTTTCTTTTTTCCTCTCTAGATTTCATTTTCATCCTTATTGTGCTCATATTTTTCCTGCAGTAATTATTCATATTTATAATATCTATGTTAAAATTCTTGTTTGTTGATTTCATCATCTCTGTCATTCTGGGAATGTTTATATTGATTGATTTTTCTACTGGATTTGAGTCATATTTTTATGTTTTCACATGACTGGTGATTTGTAACTGAATGCTGAGCTTTGTTAATTTTATGCTGATAAATTCTGGATTTTGTGGTCTTCCTTTAAAGAATATTGCACTTTGTTTTAGCAAAAGTCACATTACTTGAAGCGAGCTTGATTTTTTTGAAGCTTTTCTTTAAGCTTTATAAAGTGGGTCTTGAGTAGATTTTACTCTAAAAATAGTTTAGTACCACCATTAAAGAATGACCCCTCTGAGGTTTCCAACAAATGCTCTGAGTTTTCAACAAGGACTTTCCATTCTGGTGTCTCTAAACTTAGTATCTTCCAGCCCTGTGTGTTCTGGGAGCCTTTCAGCTTACAGCTTTTTCACCATTCTTTAGCCTTGTGGAGTTTCTCTCTTTGCATACCTAGAAAACTAGTCTACAGCAGATGCAAGGAAGCCCCTATGGAAATTTTTCACCTCTTTTATTCTGCAACTCCCTCTTCGCCAGTATTCCTCCCTGACCATTCCATTTTCTGAGCGGTCCTGCAGTCTCTGTCTCTGCAGTCCCTCAATTCTGTGGCACTCTGTTTGGGATCCTCCTTTTCAAGGCAGGAATGGAAAGTGCCTCCAAGCACGAAGTTGGGCAATCTTGGGCCCACCTTATTTATTTCTGCACTTTGAGGAATTGCAGCCATAGGCTGCCTGTTTTCCAGCATCCAAAACTGTTGCCTCATGTACTTTAACCAGTTGTTTTTAGTTGTTCATGATGAGAGGGGAAATCTGGACCCAGTTATTCTACCATAGTCAGTAGCAGTCATTTACCCCAATATGTTTTTTGTTCGTTTGTTTGTTTTAAAAGCACAAACATATTGATTACTTTGGAGGCAAATTTTCCTGGGAAAGTTTGAAAGAATTGATTAAAGGGAATGATATGATAATGAATATAGTGTTGTATTTAGTGGTTTGTTTGTGGTCACTTAATTAAATGGATTTAGGAGGAAGGAATTAGGAAAGATATGGTTACTGGAAAGCCGTTTCACAACAAGAAGGACTATTTCATTAAATATTTTCACATTCTTTGGCAGTGCCATAGGTTTCTTCTTATATTTTCAGGATGGAGTAAATTCGTCTGTGGTTATAAGCAGCCTCCTAATAGCAGTTACTTAATATAACGAAGTAATATTCTCACTCATGCTACCCATCTATTACCAGTGGACTACTGGTCTCCTCCATGTCATTGTCATGCCATTATTACTCACCTGAAGAAGTAGTACCCATGTAGGACATAAATGGTTTATTATGGCAGAGGAAAAGGGCAAACCACGAGACAGCAGTGGCAACTTGTGCCTTAAAATTACACATTTCCTACACTGCATTGTCCAAAGCAAGTCAGGTGGCCACTTAATACTTCAATAAGCCAAAGATATAAAATACTTCCATAAGGAGGTGAACTAAAGGAAAAAAGATACTTTGCAAATATTAATGTAACTAATTGAACTTTCTTATATACAGCATCTTCTGTCTTGGATTAGTTCCTACTAAACTGTTAGAACCAGGGTAAGCAGCTAAGCACTCAATTGTGGTTTCCATTCCCAAACTGCACATAGTCCATGCTTAAATGACTAAAACACCCATTATCAAAGATAAAGGAGATATATATCTGCTAATGCATGGAGACTTCCAAAATATATGAAGTGAAAAACAGCAAAGTACATATAAGTGCTATACTTTTGTTTATGTAAAGAAAATATATTTGTATATCTATATTCATATAAGTGGAATTATTCTAAAAAGAATGCACAAAAAATTGATGCTTCTAAAATGATGTTCAGAAAACTATTTCTCTGGAAAACAATCTAGGGATTTAGATTGACAGACACACTTTCATACTATTTAAATTTTTTTCAAGGGTGTTCATTATTTTCACTATGAATTTTAAAAGTTGCCATCTTAGTATACACTGAAGAGCTTGAAATTGGTCAACCCATTTTCCCAACAATATTCCAGTACACCGTATGATACAGGCAATACCACACTGCAAAATGACCTCATCAGGACCAGAAACTCAACTGACAATGAGCTCTCATAGTCACTCCAGGAAGTCCTTCACAACCTAATAAAAAATTATACGAAATGAAATTAAATCATCATGTGGCTTCCTTCGGTGGGTAAAACCAATGCTGTGTTTTTGTATCCCCCACAGATAGATATGTTTAATTGCTAATACTCTGATTCCAGACCTCAAGCACAGCTTAAGGTTTTTTTGTGCTATTTGTCCCCAGCCATGTTTTTCTCCCACAAAAATTGCCATAGAAACTATTCTATTTCCTAATCTGGCGAGGCATTCTACAACATCTGCCTCCCAAGCATGTAAACAAAAAATTCCCAGAATGCCAAGAGTCAATCCCATTCCCAAATAATACAATGAACAGATATTTTCCCCAGAATTCTTATTTCATGGTATTGGAGTCACTGACTTTTACTCAAGAGCCAACTCCACTTTGGAATAATGAGCATATTGACTAAAATCTTCTTATTTTATTGTGAGAATCAGGAAGTTTCATAGATACATGTATTACTATGTTTTAGAAATTTTACAGTGATGATTAATTATCTCTTGAAATTCTTCTGTTCATGTGGGAGACAGAAGGGCCACCCAAAGATATTAATCCCTGGAATCTGCCAATACGTTGTATGGCAAATATAGAAAAAAATATATGGGAATTAAGATTGCAAATAGAATTAACATTGCTAATCAACTGACCCCAAAATAAGGAGATTATTCTGGATTATCCTTGTGGGTCCAAGGTAATCAAAGGGGTCGCATAGCAGAAACATGAAGCAGAAGCAGAGTCCCTGTCAGAGTGATGAAATATGAGAAAGATGTGACCAGCCACTTCTGGCTTTGAAAATAGACAAAGAGCACCAGCCAAGGAATGTGAGCAGCCCCTGGAAGCTAGAATACATGAAGAAATGTATCCCCCCTACAGCCTCCAGAAGGAACACAGCACTTCTGGTACCTATGTAGGCCCAGAGAATCTCAGCGAGACCTTTGTTAGACTTCTGACCTGCAGAATTGTAAGATAATGTTTGTGTTCTTTTAATCCATTGAATTTGCACAATTTGTTTTAGCAACAATAGGAAAGTAATACAAAATGTTTATTCTCCAGTGTTTCGGGATATAAGGACATAGAACACTGGAGTCTCTTATTCAGGACATAAACCAGTTTTATTAACAAGACTGGAAGAAAAATCTGGGACATGAACTCTACAGATACCTGGTCATGTTGTACCACTTTCCTTCAAAGCAATTAAATGTTGAAAATCCTCTCAGTAGTCAAGCCTCACAGTTAACTTCAGAAGCCCTAAGAATAGGTCACATTTCAATTGGATGTGAAATAAGTTGTTTGAATGAAAAATACTTTAGTAGTGCCATGTCCCCTTCTGCATTCATCTACCTTTTACTTGGAAAGATCACACTGTTGCCTTAGTATCTACCCACACCACCTAAAATATGTGTATGGATTGCTTTTTAGTTGAAATAGATGTGGCATCTATAATATTTATAGTAGAGCAGAACAGAGGTAAGGATATGGTTCACACAAATTTATTTCCCCTAACCCAACAAAATTAATCTTTCCTCATGAAAAATTAATCAATAATTGATCACGTCTATTGTATTAACCATTTCAGGGAAGGAGAAGTTAAAGTACAACAGCATGGCTGAGAAGACAACTAAGCCCATCTCTGTCCTCATAACCATGCAACAGTGACTAGTACCACAGCAAATACCAGACATAGACTCCACTAATACCATTTAAATGTAAAGATATATCAGCAAAAACCATGTCTGGGGCATCTTCACTTTGTTCCAGTGGTTTCAAACACATTGTTTGATTTCTGAAAGGATGGAGCAGACAGTGAACATGTCTTGAATCAGAGGTTAAGGGGAAATTAAAAAATAAAACTTGCAAGGGTTTTCTTATTGCTTAATGGTCATTCTTACATTCAACAACAATCATCATTACTGCTTATTTTCTAAGAAAGCTACAACCAGACTTAACAGAGAACTTATCCCAGAATTTTTATACTAGTCTATGTTCATCATTTTCTCACTAGAGGAATCCACTAGAGATTGTCTTTTATTAGTAACTGTGAAGCTGGACCACAGTGCATTCATTTTATAAATGAGATGTTGGCGTCACTATCACAAAAGGTTCAGAGGGAAGTTGAAGACTGTGGCATCACCATGGCAACCTGCTGGGATGGGAGCACCCAGGGGCAATGGACCACAGGAAACCCATTAGAAAGCTCTCCTCTGGAGACATGTTGTTTTTACTCAACCACTTAAGGAATGATCAGGGCCACAAAGTCAAGGAAGCAATCACTCTTATCCGGCTATTGCGAAGAATGAAATGGAGTCTCTGAGCTCCTCTACAACCATTTGTACTGACATAACCTCAGAAAGGCTTCCCCACTTCTGACTGGAAAATTACATTAGCACGAGAGAAAACGGTCTTATAAATGCCAAGGGATATAACAGTTAATTGTTAGTTTGTTTGCTCCCATTTTTAGTTCCTGTGGGTTTTTTTTCATCAGTTAGGACAGAGACAAGAGTGTGAATTTGGAGTTTGGAAGAAAGTGGCCTGAGAGATGGAAATAAAGATGAAGCAGAACAGGGCAGCTTCACCTAGAAGGATTTTGCAATTATACTAGATTTTCTTACAAAGACCTGTCATTTCTTGTTTGTTTGTAATTACCATTTGAAGTCATAAAAATGAAGATAACTAAGGAGATAGCTAAAAAATAGGAAGATATTTATTAGAAGCCTCTAACTTTTAAGAGATAATAAAACTCCAGAATTTGCTTCGCTTCTGTTACTCCTGTGCTTTTAATGTTTGGATTCAGTCTTATGAGTGGGTGTCTACTTCTTTCATATTTTTTATGATTAACATTTGGAAACAAGGAAGGTTGACAAAGGCTAGGCAATGCTAACCTATCAGTGGTCCTGGTACTTACACATTAAAAAGGTAAACCAATTTGCTCACACCAAAGCTCACCCTAGTCAATATTTTATATGAGCTGCCTCAGGATGATTTCTCAGGGACACGTCAGGCATTCGTCAATTAATATTACTGACGTTAACAGTAACCATGGTTTGGATTTATGTTATCACTTACATAGGTTAGGGGAAATTGTCAATGAGTCACCAACAAAGGTTAATTCCAGTAAGACCTGGTTATATTTGCTTTGTTGCATGACTACAGAATGTACCACTAATCTCATCCAGAAATTTTCTAAATTCATTTTGTTGGTCAACAAAGGTTTATAAGAGAGACCTAAATTGCAATTGCTATTGTAAAACACTTAAAAAAAAAAACGTCCTAAATCAGATGTAAACTAAGTTAATCGGTTATGTATATGTGTACATAAGTTTGGAAATTTACATTTTCTTAAAAATTTGTTACGGAAAAAAAGTTTCAGAATAGAATCTATCAGGGAATTGAAACACTTTTGGTGAGCTGAAGTCATTTTTCTTTTGTGTTCAAGCAAAAAGTACTATGCTTATATTGTACTTAAAATTATTGTTTTTCTTCATTTTGAATTATAAATACCTGGAATAGAAACATATATAGAAAAAAATTCCAAGTTCAGGGATAGGGAAAAGAAACAAAATACGGAGAAAAGCATCTTATTCTTACTGAGTTAATAAAGCCTCACAACTTTCTACATGTTTATATATTTCTAAATGTGAAATCTTTCAAAAAAGTCACCTCTCTTTTCACTTCAGTGCATTTATCCACATGCATCTAAATACACACACTCATTTATCTCAGATTTCTTATGTCTAATTAAATTGCAAAGAGCTGTAAATATTTCAAACCTAGAGCATGGTGTTCTCATTTATTATTGAAAGAACATGGTGCTCTCCAAATGCATACATACACACAGAGAGACACATCATGAGTCAGACCCCTGGAAATGTTGCAAGCATTTGTTCGGTCACCACAAGCTAGCAGAGGGACAGTAACCTACTCACAAACCCAAAAAGTTATTATCCACACAATAAATTGAATCATGGATTGGCTCTTTGTCCAGAAAGAATGGTCTGTGTTTTAAAGCCAACTTTAAGCAAGCTTTTTTTTTTTTCTTTATAATTGATTTTCTGGGTCTCAAAACCTCTTGTGTGACTGGGAGAGAAGGTGGTGAGCAGGAAAGCCAACGGAAGGAGCTACTTATCATTGTCTTCCCATCCCAACTGCAACACAGATCTGGGCTAGAAATCAAACTCAGGATTTACAAATATACTCCACAGAAGTAGAGATCAGAGCAATCAAAGCAGCCTAATCATTTTCTTAAGACCTATGTAAATGCATGTCTCCTGGCCCAAGGGAAAGCTAAAAGCCATTTGCCTTAACTGTATGTGATAAACTGCTTTTCAGAATTTTACAGGTTCTTGGAATAAAAATGAAGCAGAACCCTGAATATGCAAAGACTACAGTCATCATTCCCCACTCTGGGACTATGGCATAACTAGCCACATACCTCAAAATTCCAATAAATTGAAGTGAACAAAAATTTACTGTTAACCTCCTATTCAATACATGTAAGAGCTAAGAAAGCATAGTTGAAGTCACTTTAGTATATAATTATTTCCAAAAAATATATCCCTAAACCAATTTCTATGGACTAGAAATCACAGGAAATTTATGGCCTAACCTAGTGAGGGATGTTTTTCTCATTCAGCCAGGTAGCCACTTATTCTTTCATCAGTCATATCAGTTGAGAGTCTCCCAACATGCTAGGTAGGACTTTGTTGCTTGGTTGCCAGCTAGATAAAAGCAATTTACATCCGTGAAAGAAATATGAAATAAAGAGAGGGGGGAGAGGGAGAGGAAAATGAGAGGGAGAGAGAAGAAAGAGAAAAAAGAAAAGACATGGGAGAGGCAAGAAAAGAGAGAAGGAGAAAAGGAGAGAAAGGGAGAAAAGGAGAGGGAGGAAAAGAAGGGAAAAGAATACACTCATTTAACAAAAATATAGAAAGAACAGCGTTAGGTATAACTGGTACTAGAGCCTTCAATAATGCTATCTGGTAATTTTCCTTGTAAGTCTTCTGCCTGTGTAGTGATTTCCTTCTGACTAGCATTTTTAATAAGCAAGATTAATATCTTAGTCACTTTTTAGTTGCTGAGACACAATACTCAACACCCACGAATTAAAGAGGAGAGGTTTATTTTGGCTCACAATTTCAGTGGGTTCAGTCTATGGTTGAATGGCTCCAAGAAAGAAATGGTATGCAGAGAGACATGGCAGATGAAAAGTTGCTCATGCCATGGTAGCCAGAAAGCAAAGAGAGAAGGTAGAACAAGGGAGAAAGATGCACCCTTCCAAATCATGCCTCCAGTGACCCGATTTCCAGCCAGACCTCACAACCTAACAGCACATTCAGCTCTGAATTTTCTGTGAATTAACCCACCAATGAATATAGTACCCCCATGATCCATTTACTTTCCAAAATCCCAACCTCTGAACAGCTGAGGTTTGCGGGGGGACACTCTAGATCTAAACCATAACAGCTGGTCACCTGTAGCTTCAGATTTATATCCTCATAATTTCAGAAACCAAAATATCAATCTTAGAAAAGTTCTAGGAAGACTGTCCTGACTTGTGACAGGTGCATTCTCTGGGGAAATCTCTGTGGTCAAGCAGGTAGCAGCTCCCAACATGACAAAGAACAGGTTCCAAAGAAGAGAGCACAATGACCAGAAAAAAGGATATGGTACAGGGAAGATAGAAAATCTCTACCCTACCTACATAAAACATACAATGTTCCAGATTATGCAGATACTTACAAAAAGAAAATCCTTTGTCATGATTGTCAACTCAATTGGCTTGAGAGATGTGTAGGAGATTAGTACAGCACATTTCTGAGTGTGTCTGGGTGGGTCATGGAGCATAACGATGGGGATTGTAGCTGGCCCCTGACCCCTTCCTCTCTGGTTCTTTCCCTGCTCCTTGCTTCCTGGCTTCCAGGAGGTGAGCAGCTTTCCTACAATATGCCCTTCTGCAATGACATTCATATCTTGCAACCAATCAACCACAGACTGAAAATTCTGAAGCCATCAGCAAAAAATAAGCCTCTCCTCCTTGAAGTCCTACTTGACAGGTATTTGGTCACAGAAATGAGAAGTGGACTCATACAATACTGTAACATAAGAATTGAGAAAGATATTAGAAATTCATGGCTCCAGATCTCCTTCATTGTGTTCAATCCTGAGTACCTTGTTTTAAAAGGGGCCAAGATGAATTTAAGGATTGTCCAGTGGAGTGATGATACTAGAAGGAGCTGAAATTTATTGCTTTACACAAAGGAGCACCAAAGACACAGCAGACTTTCGAATATCTGAAAAGTCTTTCACATAGAAGATTCAACATATCTGCTCTGGGCTGCCTAATTCTAAAGACTATAAGTGTAAACAAAGGCCTACAGGACTCAGAAAAGTAACATAGGAGAGTAAAGCTAACCAGATGTTAAAAAAGACCACACATGCATGGCAATAAATGGCAAGTAACACTCAGCCATAGGATGTGGAAATTCTTAGGGAATGAAGGGTTGTGAAGAACTGGAGAACTTATGCTCCATCTAAAGGAAGCCAGCCTCACCCAGGTCCAACTACGTGCTGCCTTGTGAGAATGTGGGTACAGCGTTGCAAGATCCTTCTTTTTCAAGAAGCGCCAAACCTTATTTTTATATGAAATCTCTCAATTTCTTCAATTTTGCCTCATTATTTTTAAAAACACCATGTGGGCCAAACAAAACACAGTTTTGGAAGGGATCCCAGTGGAGTCCCAGTTTGAAATCTCTGCTCTAGAAGGTAAAACTAGAGTTAGTGGCTCAAAATTCTTGAGAGTCAGTTCGATAGTATATTTGACATATATGTTGGTAAGTAGATGTGTTCAATCATGTTTTAGCAGATGGTTTGTGAAGTATGTAAGTTAGACGCTGATGGTCATCTTTATGGGATCTTGGAGAGAAGACTCTTGCATTAGTGGGTCAGAAAAGACCAGAATGAAAGTCTACAGATTGATGCTGAAATTTCTGAAATGAGCTCAGAAAATACTCTTTCTGGAAGAGACCGTAGAGAAGTAGAAGATAACATATGGGGACTGTATAATCTAATTGGAATTTTAGACACATTGCTGAAAGAAACAATGAAGAGAGGGGCTGGGGATTTAGCTCAGTGGTTAGAGTGTTTGCCTTGCAAAGCACATAGGCCCTGAGTTTGATCCCCAGCACCAAAAAAAGAAAAAAAAAAAGAAGAAGAAAACCAAAACAGCACACTGTTCCTAAGTACAGGCAAGATCACATTGAATATACACTTGTTGCCTGTCCTACCAACAAGTTAGGATTCTAATGAATACAAGTTCAAATGTCTTTTTGTCTTGCTAAAAGATAAAAAGCTTCCTGGGCTATGCCATGTTTTAGGCTATTTGAAATGAAAGAAGCATGGTTCGAGGGCCTAAATGACTGAATTCTTGCCCTTGCGCTGTTATTGGTGAGTCGTGTGACCAGGGACAAATCACATTTCTCACTTCCCAAACAACCTGAATGATTTTCCATCTTTTCAGTTTCAGTATTGCTAAATAATAATAACCTCCACTTTCCCTTCTTCTCATACTTCCTTTTTTGATTTCCTCATGTCATGGAAAGCAGTAAAATTTGCCTTCTTCCTAGACTACCATAGCCTCGCATTTGCTCACCACTGTGAAGGAGATCTATGAAATGACATCCTGAGCAGTAAGTACAGAGAAATTTGGGGGTCAGAAAGCAGGACGATGAAGCAAGGAATTCCTATAAGAAATCAAAGACATGGAGGTCCCAAAATATGAAACAGGTCTAGTACTGAGTCACCAGCCTCCTAAAGGTACATTCTGGGCAATACACAAAACAAACCAAAACTCAGAAATTCCTGTATGGAGACCATCTTCTTTCCATGTGCGCTTTGCAGGATATTTGACAAAGTTCCATCCCCAGATTGCAGGTATGTTCCTCCAAACCCTGTGTAAAATGAGTACTTATATGCCAATTCTCACATACTTATTGAACTCTATTATAACTTCAGATACACAGCTATAAGGGAAAAGATGGCCACCACCTATACTAAAAAATAGTTATGACAATCTTCCTAACATTGTAAATGCACGCCCTGGATGTATTTAATTTTCTAAGAAACAAAAGCAAAAAAGAACAGTGGCTGCAAAAGAATTAGCTAAAGGGCATAACGGTCAGTATAAACTTCGCTAATTTATCTAAATGTAATATATAAGGGCTGATCAAAATATATGGTCTTGATATATTCATTATGAACTGCAAACATGTACTAATAAAAATACATATGGTGAATGTTTTAGTATATGTGCTGCCAAAGTGAGCACAATATGGTGAGTGTTTAAAATTCTTAAAATGTATTATAGTAAAAGATCCATTGCCATTAATCCCTTTCAAAATACCCCCTTTATTTCAAACACACTTATCCCACCTCTCTTGCCACTTTCTGAAGCAGTTCTGGAAGTCCTCTTTTGTGAATGTCTTTACAAGGTATAGCCAAAAATACAGTGAATACTGCTGCCAGTATCATGCAGTAGAGAGACAGGCTCAAAAACATTACAGTGTGTCCTCATCCACCTTATTCACCGCATGACTTCTGGCCCTTTTCCAAAGTCAAAATGGTGATGTAAACAGTGTAAGTTGATTCAGGACATGGAGGCAGCCAGACCAGAACAATGAAAGACATGAACGATTACTTCCAGAACTGCTTCAGAAAGTGGGCAGAACTATGGAGTAAGTGTGTTCAAAGCAAGGGGAGTATGTTGAGGGAGAGTTTTTAAAATTTAAACATTTACTGTATGTTTCAATCATACCTCATTTGTCAAATTTGTCTTAAAAATTCACTGCAAAATTTGTGTCCCTTCCTACTGAAAAATGTCCAGATTAAAATCCTTGGTTAGTCTGGGAGGTTACAATATTGCTTCCTGTATTAGAAAAACTGTCTGCCTAGGAAAAAAGAGGGAAAAAAACCTTTCAGACAATGAAGATCTTGCAAACAGTTCCTGACAAGCTCTTACTAGTAAAATGTTTCTGCCCTTCTCAGTGGGATCACACAGCTATCAATAAACATTATTTGACTAATAACTAATTAATGATAAACAATACCTACATTTTAACTGAGAGGCAGTTTAGCAGAGTCAATAAAAGCCTGACCTGTGGTGCCAGACTGCCTGGATACAAATCCCAGCTCTACCACTCACAGATGTTAAGTGTCTTAACTTCTCCATTGTCTCCTCGTTTATAAAAGAGAAAACCTACATGATAGAGTATGGTGAGGATTAAACAATTTCATAAATATATGACAGTGCCTGACACGTGTTACTGTGAATTATTGTATCTTGCATTATAAAAATCCATTTATCTGATAGATCCAATAGGCTTCTTCCTCTGTCCCGGGCATAGAATATTTGTAGTATTTCCTTCTGCAGCAGCAGCAGGAGACTGAAGATAGTATAAGTGGTGCATTCTCAAGCACCAAAACCAAAAATCGAGGTGGAAGGAGGTGCAAGTCTTCATAGTCTAACTCAGTAGCTAAATCAGAGACCGTCAAGTTTAAGAGAAGGTGATCCGTTCACAGATCCACATCTGTGAAATCCGTAGTTAGGTAGTTACCCACTCAGGTGGCTTGTACTCTATCGACCTTAAATACGCATCTGGCTTCAATTTCTGTGTCAGAGGGTGCTTCTAACTTGTGTTTTGGGTTAGGGCTCAGACCTCAGTGTGGAGAGAGTTACGATGAGGAGGCCATGTTATCAGAAGGCTGGTGGGACGGAGCTCCGAGGTGAGCATAGTGTGCCAGTTCTCATATGTCTGCAGCCCAGGCCAAAATCTGCCCTCAGTTATGCATGCACAGCTTTCATTGACGTCAGTAAGAACTGTGCTCATGTAACAGGAGTCAAAAATTTGGCTCTTTGATTTTAATAGAATTAAATGCCAAAAGTTTTGCTGATGCAGGTTGCAAATTTAAATCCCAAACGGTCAGAAAAAAAGAAATGCAACAGAATACTGTTCCGTTGGCAAGCTTATCTGCTGCACAGGCCATGTAATTTAGTAAATACCAAATTTCTCAAGCCTAAGTTGGAAGCCCCTACCCTATTGTGCCTATGTGTTATGTGTAGCCTCCCATTGCAGTAAGGCCTTTAAGTGTGATTCCAAGATTTTCTTCATGGCTTAAGATACAAGCAGAACACACAGCTCTAATTCAGGGTCAGTTGCAGGATTCCATTTCGGGTTCAGGCCTTAAGGACAATGCTGAAATCAGTTAATGGTGCTAAGTAGAGTCTACAACCCACCTTAGATGATTGGTGAGTTATGTAATGAAATTTTGGGAATTAACTTTCTTAGAGTATTCAGTCTAATTTACGTTCAGACATATCCATAGCTTTGTCTTAATATTTGTGTGGTTTTTAAAATTTAATCTAATTTTATTCAGTGATGTTAACAATTGGGTCTCTCAGACCTGAGCATCTGGTAATAAGATTCTGAATGGTAAAACACAATTCAATTCCAGTGTTAAGCCCAGCCAATGACTGGGGAAAAAAAAAAAGAAAAGAAAAGGAAAAGAAGAAGAAAAATAAAAAAAGAAAAAGCCCTCTAGGATGTTTCTGGTTCCTTTAACCACCTGGTCAAAGTTCTGTTTTCTTCTTTGGGTCCAGATTTCTTCCAAGCTGTCTAGAATTTAGATAGATGCCTGCCTAAGTGTGTCTACCAAGCCAAGAACCTCTTTGGGGATGTCATGACGTAAGAGAACTTTTTAAGTCACTTGTCCTGTCTTGCTTCCTCCTCCCCAGGTGAAGACCGGATTATATGAATGGTAACCCAGCTCTCGCCTCTTCCTCCTCTCTCTTTGGTTGCCTTCCTGCCTTCAGAGAATGTGGATTCCTCTGTGTTCCTAGCTACCCAGCGAAGGAAGGCAGTGTTGCTGTAACTGGGGATGGTGGTGGGAGGGTGAACTCTGTTTTGCTCAAGAGATCAATGTTCTTGAATTCAACATAACTACCCACATCTCTCCAAGATCTTTTGGAGCAGTAAAACTGTTAACTTTACATCTGTGTGCCCAGTGTTTAAGGGAGGACTTTGGTGGATAAGAACTTATTAGCTAATGTTTGAAGCTGGTAAACTAAAACCATTCTAAGAACATAGAAATAGAGAGGAATATCGTAACGGGAGGCTGCCCTTGAAAATCGTATCCTGGAGGGCAGAGGAGCAGGGCAAGAGGAAAATGTTCTCACTATACTTCAAAGTTTAAACTCGTTTTGACATTTAGTAAACAATTTACAATTTCACACTTCAATGTGTCGTGGGACCATACCACATTAGAGTAAGAAAGACTTCTGATCTGGTGTTTTTCACGATATGGTTAGCATATCGTGAAATCCATTTATTGGCTTCTAACTTCTTTTTTGGGGGGGTGCTGGGGATTTAACTCAGGACCTTCCCCTTGCATGGCAGCCACTCTGCCACTGAGCTAAATCTCCAAACCCTATGACTGACACTTCTTAGTGGAAGAAATGGGATGGCATGGGATGGGATGGGATAGGATGGGATGGGATGGGATGGGATGGAATAGAATAGAAAGAATAGAATAGAATGCATTCCAATATTCTGGATCACGGTGGGAAATGTTTTCTATTATAACTATAATCTCAGAAGTTAGGGAAAGTGAGGTAGAAGGATTGCAAGTTTAAATTCCACCTGAGCAATTAAGCAAGACCCTATCTCAAATTTTAAAAATAAAGCAAAAAGGGTATGGATGTATCTCCATGGTTGAGGTCCCCTGAGTTCAATCCCAAATACCACAAAAATAAAAATAAAAATAAAAATAAAAAATTTGAAATCTATTCAGTTTTTCTGACTTCCTACCTGCCAGTTCCCTTAACTGTAATCTTACCCTGTCCGTCAAACCAAGTGGTTATAAATGAGACTAAGCAAATTAAAATGTTTTGAAAAACATAAAGCTCAACCTATATTTGAAGACATTGTTATGTTGACTTTTTTATTACTACTACTATTATTATGGGAGAAGTGTCTAAGCCGTTAGGCCTTCAAATCTATACAAGTCTTCAGCATGAAAGAATGGCCATAGTACCAGCTCCTCCATCCCCACCCTCTTCTGAGAAGCTACTGGAGCTATGGAAAGGAGGGCTCGAAGCTCCAATTCAGCCAGGTTTAGAAACAAAGGGAATTTGGCCCTGGAAATGCCTTCATATGCAGAGAGGAGCTATGATTATGGTAGACTTTGGAGTCATACATACTGACATCCAGACTTAACTTTACTATGGACTATAAGACCCGAAGTAAATTATTGAACTTTTCTGAGCCTCAGGATATCATCAACATTATCATCATTGTTATTTTCAAAAACTCCATTATTATTTTACAGTCTAGAAAGATGGAAAGTTTTTCTCACTATTACCAGAAGACCCACAGTGCCACTAAGGGGGTAGAAATTCTGCCCGGGGTAGGAAGGAGCAGGGAAGGAATAGGAGACACAGTGTTCATACCTCAACACATCCTATGCAAGGCTGAGGAGATCCACAGCTGCTCTGTGTTCTACATGCACCAATGACTCTCTCCTTCAAGAGATGTGTGTCATTGCAAGTCTGCACATCTTGCTGTTTCCAATCCCATTCATTGAGCCCACCAACATCTTGACACAAGGTTCCATGCATGGTGTACCGGAGCATCTTGGGGACATTGAACAGCAAGCTGGCCCAGAGCAGAAGAACCAGATTTCTGCTGTGTCGTTTAAGTACAGGATTGAAGGACAGAAGACTTCTGCTCATTTCCACTTCCGACGCTTTCCCACATGACATTCGCTAAATCGTTGTATATCTCTGCACATTACTTTCCTCAAGGACTTCAATAAGATCAGATGAAACCAAGCAGAAAATCCATAGTTAAAGTACAGTGAGGAAAAATTTGGGATTACTTATACTTCTCAAAACAGAATGGTATTAACAGGGACAAAACAAAAGACCACTTTTTCCCAAGTACTGGGGATTGAACCCGGGGCATCGTACACGCCAGGCAAGTGCTCTAACATTGAGCCACATGCTCAACCCACTCAATAATGTTTTTAAGTAACTATTAGTAATAAATGTTATTGACTTTTGACGTTGACCTTTACTGTGTACATAAAAAAGCAACAACCTTTGTTTTTCTCAAACATATCATCACTTCAAATAACTTTCTTTGACATGAATTACCTTTCACAATCTTTTTCTACCTACATTATTTTACTGAATCATCCATCATTGTACTTACTTGTCTCATCTTTTTCTATGTACATTTGGCCTCTGCATTTTTCAAATACATCAGATATTTTTATAATTCTACTGTTTTGTTCATGCAAGTATCCTCCTCCCTCTCCCAAATCCATGCTTATGTTAAAACCTAAGCCATATGTGCGCTATCTGAGAAAGCAACTTCCAACTCTTCCCAAGCAAACAAATTTTTCCTCTTCAGGATTCCCACAGCACCCAATCCACAGGGATAGTGTAGGACTAATCTCATCACCTGCCATCATATATCGTATATGATGATAAGTCTATACCCACCCACTAGACTGTCAGCCTCTCAAAGGCAGGGACTGTCCCATCCATGTTTGCATCTCTAGCCTGGTTCCCACAGCACCTGGATCTTACCAAGAATGTGGTAAATGTCTGAGAGAGAGCAGTTATCTTTCCTTCTCAAGACCTACAGCCTTTGACAAGGCTGTAAATGGGTGTCATTCTTTCTCATTCTGGCAGCAAAGATAGCAAGGGTCCCAGCTCTCCATGAGGTCACAGGCAAAGTCCATGTCTGCTTATTGCGAATCAGGCTTCAGGCTTAGGAGATCACCATCAAGTGACCAGATAGTTTGTAGTAGGTAGTATATTCTCTATTAGAGGCTAGAATGCATGGTGACAAAAATATGTAATGTATATTCAGGGTGTTGAGAATCTTGAGGTCCAAGTAGACTGTGGAATTTCACCAAAGCTGTTGGTGACTCTAAACAGTCCAGTGGCCGGGATCCTTTGAACTTTTCCCAACATAGTGTAAGACCCATGCTAAAGAGCACTAAACCACGATGGAGCCAGCTAGTGCTTTATTCCTATACTGGCTTCCCTGGTCACTTCAGCCAGACAAGAACCCTGAGTGATCTTCAAGACTCAAAAACCTTTCTGTCTCCCTAGACAGAGAAGTTAAATGCATCTGAAATATTGGAAAAAAAAACGCATAGCAATATATGACCAAGTACCAAATTATGCCAGACTGACCATGGGTTACCTGGTTTGTGATTCTGTATCTGTATCACTCAAATATAATCTAGTATAATGTTATAGACAAGCAGAAAACACAACTGCCTTTACCAAAAACTTCCCACTCCCCAGCTCTGTCTCAAAATATATCCATTACCAAGCTACCTGAAAACTGAAGATTTATCGTTAAAAATCTATCCGTCCTTTTTTTCCCCTGCCAATGGAAACAAAGCTTTTGTAAATAGGGAGGGAGGAGGGACTGAAGGGAGGGGAGGGGAATGAGAAAAAAAGAAGCAGCAAGATAGATGATGTACTGGTACAAATTCCCTATGATGAATGTTATCACTATGTATATATAAATGTACCATTAAAGTAAAACTTTTAAAAACCTATCCATCCTTTGAGTTAATGCTTATTTTTATTAAGTACCCTAAAATAGGTAATATATCCACTGTAGGACGAATTGAGACATAGCAGATGAAATGGCAGTGTCCTGAGATTCCAGCAGAGACACGATTTTCATGAATGGAAGAGAACCAAAGGAAAAGGACAGAACATTCTAGAGACTTACTGTAAAAGCAATACAGCCCAAACAGCACCTGTTCTGATAATGAGGGCTTTTTTCCCCTGGACCTTGTTCTTTGGTAGCATAGGACAAGGTTAAGAAGGAGCTCTTGTTTGAACTTGTTTCACAAATTCACTTAAGTCAATTTGACATTAAACTACATATCAGGCCTTTAGATACAATCTTGAGACAAATAACTGAATGAAAATCAGTCTGTGCTTTTACAGAATTAATAGTCTCTCGGAGAAATAAATATATAAACCAGTGTGTGTCATTTAGTGCTGTAGATGCTATGATCAATATAAAGTTCAAATTACTAAGAAAGCACCAATGAGCCTTAGGCTTAGCCAATTTTTCAAACCTTTCATTTTTTGACACTGAAAATAAATCATTAAAAAAAGACCCATATATCTAGGATGGCAAAGCAGATATTCCTAACGTGATCCTGGCCTTCTCTAGAGAGAGAAAACAGAAAGGATTATATAGTCAGAGATCTTCCCCCACTTCTGCAGAATCTGCTATGGGAGCCCCAAAAGACACACAACCAGTGCAGATT
The DNA here is from genome assembly GCA_004026905.1 of Hystrix cristata. Taxonomy (NCBI): domain Eukaryota; kingdom Metazoa; phylum Chordata; class Mammalia; order Rodentia; family Hystricidae; genus Hystrix; species Hystrix cristata. The sequence goes on from PVJO010002440.1 coordinate 89,214, forward strand.
TCAGGCATTTACCTGCCAACTAGAATGTGTCACCAGCCTCCCTGGAGAGCCAAGAGGATCGATATGGTAATGACTCCAGAGCATGTTACTTCAAAGTGAAAGCTACTCTCTATAAAGTATTCATAAAGGGTACTTGACTCCAGGCTCTGGGGACTACAGCCCTTGGGAGGCATCCATACGCATTAGAATGCCCCACGCTAGAGTGGGGAAGTGCTGAGATCAGTGTCGTTTGAACGCCATTCCCAAGACACGGCTGGTATGGGAACCATTTAACTTGGCAAAGACATGTGATTTTTATGATGTAGAATAGAACAGAACGTGATAGCAGATGTCAGACTATATTACACATAGCAGTGGTAACTATTATTTTCTAAAGCTGATGTTTCAATTACATTCGTGAGTGTGGAGGTTCCTGTTTGTTTGTGTATGCACACATCACACACGTACAGACCAGGTTGCTATGTAAAATGTGGGCAGCGGCCCATAGTTTGAGAAATGTTACCTTAGACAGTCTGTCGTCCAGCTCCATTCTACAGATGAGGAGGGTACTGAGATCCAAATTAAAATACTTGTCTAGTTTTACAGTTTATGAGTGGCAAAGCTAAACCACAACCTGGTGTTCTAGATAAAACTAGAACATATTCCCATTTCACCATTACTCCAAATACTAGCACAATACACACAGGACTCTGATGGGGAGGGTAGGAGTGGTAGAAAGTGAAGGAAAGATGGGAGGGAGGGAAAATATAGGGGAGCTGAACTTCTGAATACTGAGGTTTGATCCTTTTTTTTTTTCATATGTGTTACTAGAGATACAACTCAGGATTTTTGCACTGAGCTTCATCCCCAGCCCATTTTTTATTTTGAGGTGGGGTCTCTCTGATTTGCTAAATTGTCCAGGATAGACTGGAGCTTACAGTCCTCTTGCTTCAGCCTCTCAGGGTGCTGGGATCATAGGTGTGTGCCTAATGCCTGGCTCCTTCAGGTCTTCTTTTACCAATGAACACCAGCTGCACCAAATTCCTTTCCTGCCCTTGAATAACCACGTTCTAGTCACAAATGAATAGAATTCATTGCTAATGATCTGACTGTGAATGTTTCACCACACTAGGTGCTTTCTATCTCAGCCTGTATTCCAATTATTCAAGTGGAGAAACCAAACCTGGAAGCTACCTATTACCATTCTTAGCACAACTACCCCCTCTGATTCTCTGTCCCCTTTCGCATCTCTTCTGTATTATTTCCACACAACTGACTCCTACTTGGCTCTCAAACCCTTCAGAGCAGGAACAATATTTTATTTCTTTTTGGCCCCACTCTCTACCTGCACCAGATTTCAGTACAAGCCCTTGCACATACATTCAATAGATGCTAATTAGAGTTACAATGAACTCATGGGGAGAGCGCTTCACCTAATCATCTCACCACGCCTGGCTACGGGAGCATAGGACAGGCCACGCTCATTCTGCGGCTACTGACCTGGGCCCTGACCACCCGCTTGGCTATTTCTTGCTCTCTCCTTTATGTGTCTGTGTGCTTTTGACCAAAACCAGAGTTACAAGAACTGGGAAACTAATGGAAATTTAAATTAATAATCAACACCTCCAAGATATTTAGCATTCTAGGACTCCTTGTAATTAGATTTCTAACCAGGACTCAGGACTTTTACTTTGGAAAAAGTAAATTCACCAGATTTGCTTTTTGGATTCTGACTGGTTGCCAAAGTCAAAATGAACTCCAGGGGAGGCAGCAACATGGTCATCAGCTCTTGCAGGTGTCAAGACTAAGTTAATATTGATAAGGTGGTCTCGGGGCAGGCAGGGAGGCCAGGAAGCTGCAAGCTTTCTGAATGCTGCTGGAGTTGAAGCCCTTTTCAGAGGCATTTAGCACTGAAATGAGTCTGCGTAAACAAACCTGACAGAAATAACCCTCATATTCCACTATTTTCCACCATATATTTTCTATCATCTGCCCCCAATTTATTACCTCTAAAATGTCCAACTCCTTTCCTTTGTCTAGTCACTTCTCAAAACTTTGTCACTCTCTGTATGTTATCTAGCCCCAGGTCTAACATTTTCTTTGAGATTTTACTTCTTTTCTCTGAAGCTCCTTGCCGATGAAAAAGATTAACATCATTATTGCAGCACAATTCCCAAAAACCAAGTCAAAAGATAACATAAAATCAGAAGGGAGACTACTATTAGACAAGAAGAAGGGAATAAGGGGGAGCTAATGGGAATCAGTAAGGAAGAGTAATGGGGAGGTAGATTATATGCATTGAAACTCAATGTTTTGTAAAATTAGTAGACAATAATAAAAGGAAAAATATTTTTACAACATAAAAAGTTCTCTTGTTAATCTATCTCTTATCAATGTGTTAGTCATCTTTCTGTCATTTTAACAAATATCTGAGACAATCAACTCATAAATAGACAAGATTGGTTGAGCTCACGGTTCGGGGGTTTTCAATCTATGATGAGTTGGTGCTGTTGTTTTAGGCCTGGGGGGAGGCAGCACACCATGGTGGGAGTGCAGGGCAGGGCAAAATTTCTCACTCAATGGCCAAGAAACAAAACTCAGAGAGTGGAAGGGACCACAGTCTACAATGCCCTTCAAAGACCTGGCCCCCAGTGAACTAAAGATATCCCACTGGGCACTGCCTCTTAAAGACTCTGCCACCTCCCATTAGAGCCTTCCTACCAATCGAGCATTCAACACATGGGACTTTGGGAGAACTTTAAGATATACAGTACCAGAGTTTGATTCACAAGTCCTCATTCACTTAAATTAAGCAGATAGAGGATACATTTATTTCCTCTCCTACACTTATTATATACAAGGCATTAGGACTGCATCAGTGAGTGAAATAGACAAATATCTCTACTCTCCTAGTTTGTACTTATGAATTATAGTGGGCGTGGGAAACAGACAATAAAAACAAATATATTTAGCATTTCAGGAGTGGTAAGTACTGTGAAGAAAAATAAAGCAGGTGAACAATTCTCTAAAAATAGCCTAAATATTATTTTTAAAATGTTTCCCTGAGGTGAAAGAAAAGCAAAGAATCAGAAAAAGGTGAAGGAGTAAATCATGTGCTCTCGAAATACAGGGAAGAGCATGTACAAAAACTTGAAAAGAATATATGCCTAGAGAGTTGAGACATGGCAAGGCGGCCAGCACAGCCAGAACGGAGAGAGACAAAAGGAAGATGTGGGATAAGAAAAGTGATGGGGTCCACATCTTTTAGGGTCTTGAAAGTCTTCAGAAGGACTTTGGACTTCACTCTGTGTAATGGAGGCCACTGGAAAGTTTCAGGCAAAGGACTGTTATAATCTGTCTTACACTTTTACAAAAATACTCTAGCTGCTCTATTGAGATTAAGGTTGTATTAGCAAAAGGGAAGTAGGAAGAAAATGTTCAAATGGGAAAGGGAACAAGGAGGTAAGAGAAGAAAAGGGAATGGAAAAAAGAGAATCAAAGGAAAAAATGGAAACAAAGCTATTGTAAATAAGGAGGGGGAAAAGGGCTAAAAGAAGGGGAGAATGGGGTAAAAAAGAAAAATTAAGATATGTTATATACAGGTACAAATTCCCTATGATGAATGTGATCACTATGTATATTAAAGTATACCAATAAAATTAAATTTAAAAAAATGAAATGGCCCAGTGAAAGGGGGAAAATAGAACAAAAGACTGGTGGTTTTCAATTTAGCATGTAAGAAGCTCAAAAATCACCATTCTGTAATAACAAGTAAAAAGCTAAACAAATGAACGATTCTTCTTAGATTCATAGGAGAGATCCATCACAGGGAAGACCATTTTCTATAAAACTCGCAAGACCAAAAGGCAAAAACAGAGAATTGCACCTTCTCTTGAAGAGAAGCTGTCGTGAAATCCATGCGGAGGCAGGAACACTTGCACCGCTCAGTGGACAAGTGTGAGAGTTGAAAACGCCAAGTGAGCCCAGTCACAGGAACGCTCTTAGGAGCTTAATCTGATTCTCACAGTGAATACTGGAAAAAAATTCCCTCCTGTTTCTGGCAGGAGGAGGGGAAAAGGATAATTTTAAAGTACATCAGAGCATTGTGCTGTTCTTCGTAAAGTTTTCTTTGGGGGACAAATAGTTAATGAGCGCCTGCTGGGGTTTTTATCAGAGTCAAACTGATCTTGGGGAAGTAAAATATTCAACTCTAGTGAGCTCCTGCCTTCTACTTGAAAGAGGAGAAATAGCAAACTCTAGCCCACTCTACCACCAAAGCAAGAGGCACTTGTGATGTTCACAGTCCAGAGACTCGGCTTCACTAAGACTGAGCCCTAAACACCAGACTATAGAATGCTTCCCTTCTCCTACATCTTAAAATCACATTCCTAAAGGCCTGTACATGGTATTTCCTTTTGCCCAATACACCATGTCTGCTTATAAAGAAAAAATTACAAGCCACACTAAAAGGCAAAAACACAGCTTAAAGAGCAGATTAAGGATTAAAAAGAGACTCAGATAGAGATATTTAAATTATTAGGAGTTTAAAACAAGTTATGATTAATATCCCTAAAGATCTTAATGGATAAAGTAGGTAACATACCAAAATTGATGAAAAATATAATTGGAGAGTTTGATATTCCAAGAAACAGTAAAATATAAACGCTAGAGACCAAAAATATTGTAACGTAAATGAAAAATGGTGTTGGTGGTGTGGTGGACCTAATATGGTCAACTTGAGCCAGAACACCCAGCCGGACTGAGCTGGTGTGATGCTGGGCGTACGGGATCCACCTGAGGGTTGTTGCTAATGCAACATAAGGCAGAGTGGGAGCCGTAGCATGTTTTCCAGGAGAAGCTCTGCTGCGGGTGGTTCTTCTGAAAGGAACTCGGCTGTCCTTGTCGAGGAAGGAGCTCGGGGCCTTGCTGTCATCGAGGATGGCTGCTGTCGCTACGGAGGAGCTCTGATTGTCATCTCTGCTGCGAGCATCGTATCCTGGTTCCAGGGAAGATCTTTCCAGCCATCATGTGCAGACACAGACATACATGGGACAGTGCTGTGGGCTCCCAGCCCTCGATTGGATCTTTTGGGTCTCCAGTGCCTAGACGGACATTCGGCACTCCCTGCATTTGGCTTGTGGGTGAATATTGTAAATGTTCCCTCTTAAATCTGCTCTCTTACGACCATTGGCTCTGAAAATCTAACTAACACAGGTGGGCTCATAGTAACTAGACATGACTGAAGAAACAATCACTAATCTTAAGGACATCACAGGAGAAATCTCTGAACCTGAAAATCAAATAGGAAAAAAACTGAAAATCTCAACAGAATATTCAAAAATTGTGTGTTGACTACAAATGGTGTAACATAAGGGACTAGCAGAAGGAGAAGAGAAAGAGGAACAGAAGAAATCTTTGAAAGAATAACAGTTGGGAATTTCCCTCAAATTAGTGTCAAACACCAAACCACAGATCCAGGAAGCCCAGAAAATACCAAGCAGGATAAAACTAGAAAAAGTACAGCTAGGCATATCATTTCAAACTACAGAAATCAAAGATAAAGAAAAATTATGAAAGAAGCCAGAGGGGGAAATACTTTAGACAAGAATTGCATCCAGCATCTCAGAAACTATGCACACAAGAGACTAAAGTGAAATATTTAAAATGTTCCGACAAAAGGGCCGAAGGGGGGAATCCAGTTCGGAGGCGATTTCATCATCCCGACAGAAAACAGTGGCCGAGACCCAAGAGGAAATATGGCGGTAGTTTCATCCCAAAGACATCATGTGTGCAGAACCGACAGAACTTGCTGACAGGTTAAATGTGGAGCAAGAAAGAGAGTGAACTTGACTTCAGAGGTTTGTAAACATTGAGCAGCTCGGAGGGTAGAGCGGCAGTTTACCAAGAGGTGGGTTTGACTGGGTGCCAGCCACTGAGGAGTGGGTTCAGAGAGTGGAAAGCCCTCACCTCAGCAGCCCGCGTGGCCAGTGGCAGCCCACACTCTCAGCCTCTGGCCATGCTGTCTGTCAAGTTTCTCACACTGGCAGGCTTCCCTTCCTGAGGTAGCCACAGTGCCCTCAAAAAGGTATCCTACAAACCTCAGCTGGGGCTGGGGAAGGGTTCCTCCCTTGTTTATTTCTCTCAGCCCCAGAAGTAATGTCTCCTTTCACATTTACTAGTTCTTTATCCCTTACAACCCCCTTCCCTGCTTCTCTCAACCATTTTTTAACTATTGCATAAAACAATGTTCTAGTAAGAACACACTAGCATAAAACAGTTCTTTGCATTTTTTTTTTCTGTTCAAATCACTGGTGTAGTTTCTGACTGAGCCCTGATTGATAACGGCGAGGGAGAGCTAAAAAGAATCAGCAAAGGAGCGGTCAGTGAAGGACAAAGATAAGGACAGATGGGAAGACTTTTAAATCCAAATGAAGAGAACAGTGCAAGATGGCAAGAGGGACCCAGAGTGTCCAGTGATGCTGTGGTGGACTTATTATTGTGGTCAACTTGAGCAGGAACACCCAGCTGGACTAAGTTGGTGGGTTCTGGGTGTAGAAGAGCCACCTGGGGATTGTTGCTAACACAAAAGAAAATGGGAGCAGAAGATAGGGGCCAGCTGTTTCTCCCAGGAGATGCTCTGTTGTGGCTGGTTCTCCTGAAGGGAATTCGGCTGTTCTCATCGCAGGCGGACCTAGGGCCTTTTGTTGTTGAGGATGGCTGCTGTTCACTTCTGGTCTTCATCTCTGCTGTGGGCATCATATCCTAGCTCCAGTATAGATTTCTTCAGCCTTTTAGTGCAGACACAGATGTACACCAGACGTTGCCATGGGCTACCAGCCCCTGACTGAATCTTTCAGGTCTCCAGTGCATAGATGGGTGTTCTACACTCTTCTGGTATTTGGCTTGTGTGTGTGAAGGTTGTGACTTATAATTGTCCTGTATTAAATTAAACTTGTAATTGTCCTGTATTAAATTAAACTTGTAATTGTCCTGTATTAAATCTGCTCTTTTGCAAACAATTGACTCTAGAAAGGTAACTGATACAGATGCTGATTATCATTCAAGAGAAGGAGAGAGAATTGATCATGGCATCAGCAATATGAAGACATTTGGTAACCTAAAAAGTCATATGCCAACTTTACTTGACCAGTATCTTGCCCCCAATTCATGGTGTGGAGTGCCTGGTTTTCCTTAGGATGTTGTCCGTCCTTCTCTCTCATTATATATGGTTTGGGTAGGTTTGACCCCAGAGCTGGGTGTGTCACCTAAACCTGGCCATAGTGTCATACCCCTTGGTTATTTTGATAGTGTCAGGAATAGAGCAAAGCCCAGCATGGCCCAATAAAATTCACACCCAAGACTTTTAGTTGAGTATCCAGGAAACAGGAATTCTTTTCCCACTGAACATATAGCTGAGGAAAGAGGCTGTAAGTCCAGAGATGCTGGTAGTCATCTTGCCACCAAAAGGGTAGAGCCTATCTGAGAATGGAGCCAACAGAGATAAAACAGGGCCCAGAAATACCAAATTTCTGTGACATGTGTGTGAACCTTTGGGTCTAATTGGGCCTGATGCCACCTAAGGGCTTTTTAGTTACTGGAGATAATAATTTAGGTTTTTCTGTTCATGCCAGTCAGAATTTAATGTTCTCCACTTAACAACCAACAGTCATGAACAAAATAATAATATTCAACTTGTGACTGTAAGATGGAAAACAACTGATGATCTAAGTGACTCTCCCAAGTGCCTGTGACTAAAGTGAATTAATACGCCAGCTTTCACAACTCTAAACATTTTCTTCCACTCTGTCAAACCCTCCTTATCACAGCTGGCATTTACACATATCTCCCAAAAGCTCCCATTTCTCAGTTTAGGGAGGAAAAGAGAGTTTTGTATGACTGAAAGATTTTTTCTGGACTGTAGAATAACTGTTTTATTTTCCCTTTTGCCATAAGAAGTGCATAGAAAAGAAAGTGAATTTCAAAATATCATAGTAGCATTATGTCCAACAGAACTAGTAAAACTTTTTATTTTGATATCAATTAGGAAATATGTAAAGATACGTCCTTTTAAGACCATCCATTCTTGTACAGGGTCAAAGTGATACAACCAATAGCCTCAATTTTCCCTTTAGCTCCAAATGCTGTAATTGAAACTAACTGGCTCCCACATTAAATTAGCTGGAAACAATAAGCTAATTGGCTAACTGGTGACACCCACACCAGGTAGCCGGGGAAGTCGGCTTCCTCAGTGAGTCACAAATGCGCGTTGCACTGCTGTTTGTCTTCTGGAAACCTTGCCCTGGCCACAGTAGATGTCCCTGGTTAGCTGTAAATTTAGATTCCTGTGAGGTGGATGGATGACTGTCTCAAAGCTACCACATGGCCTCACCCCAGGGCCACCGTGGAGCCTCTGGCACAGTAGAGCAGCAACGTGGCCCTATTTCTTAAAATGCACTTTGTCTATGTCTGTCTGTATGTGTATGTGTTTTACAATCTCAGCGCTTAAATCAACCACTGAAATATTCATGGGATCTAAAGTAGTGGGCAAGCTAACGGCTTTCTTATGAGAATATCAATATTCTAGGAGCCAGTCTCAATCCAATATGCTGAAAGCTTCTCTTCCCTCTTTGTCACTTTGGGTTCAGACTTATTCTCAGAAACCCTCCACCCTTTTGCTCCATTAACAGTGTGGGTAGTGGCAGATGGGCCAAGTGCAGAGTGAGGGAACCAGGAGAAGGCACCATGGGATGTGATGGATCAGGGGGGCTGCTCTCCCAGACGGAGTCACAGAGACAGCCAGGAGGGACGTTTAGTGAGGCTGCCCTGGGAAGTTAGAGAATGTGTGCACAATCGGGTGACTGGTTTTAGTGTTTTCGTCTGGTCTATGATTCCAGGTGTGTGCGTAGGATTTTCCTTCCTGGCAAAAACCCGAGTGAGGGTGGAGAGAGGGAGAAGAGGAGGTCTTAACCAGTGTCACGGAAGGAAATAACTACTGGAGAAAAATATATTTTCTTTTATCCATTCTCTGTTGAACTTGGGTGCCCCCATGAGTATAGGTGCAGAATGAATGTCTACACAAGCAGACAGTGCTCAGCAGGCAACTTCAAGCCTCCATTAGGTCCCCTGTCTGTCCCCTTCCCACGTGGCCCTTCCAGCCTTCCCACCTCCACTCTCCACGTCCCACGGGCCTGCCCTTAAAGTGGGGTGGAGTCCTACACGCTCCTCTCCTCAGCTCTCGGTTCAGACTGCCAAAACAGGGGCCAGTTCAGATGGCGGTTTCCTGATGTGGGTACCTGTCCCTCAGGACTGGAGTAAGGCCTGCCAACTCATTCCAGGTCTGCCCGCGCGCCCAAAAGCCATGGAGCAGCCCTCTCCCCGGGGCCTGCCTGTGTTACTGAGCTTTATCCAGCCTGCCCTTTCAGGTGCCCCAAGAACCAGGGAGACATAGAGACTTCTTGGAGACTGCTGCCCAGAGCAGTACTGCCAAGCCAAGCTGGGAACTTAGGAGGCCCAGTTACAGGTCGAGAGAGGTAGGTGTGGGCAGCAGGACTGGGGGAGATGGCCGCTTTCCACACACACCCCTCCCCAAACAGCTGGCCCCTCTCCAGCGGGAGCCAGTGAGCACCGGTGTTGGACAGCAGGCCTCAAAGGTTGTCAGTCAGCTAGAAATCCTTCCCTGTGTCCGGGGGAAGGTGGACAGAGGCCCCTAGCCATGCATACTTTCCCGCATGCTTCTTTCCACAGGCAAAATCTTCAAATCCAAACTTGCAAAAATAATTTTTAAAACTTTCTATCCTTAAAGGTTGACACGCGATAAATTTGGGGACTATAGCAATGTGTCGATGCTACGGATCAAGCTATTTTGTGTGCTGAGACTTTCTGACTACTACACTCAAGGAAGGGGTGCTCTTAAATTCACTGCAGGGAGCAAGGTATCTGGACCCTCTCTAAAGAAGCTGCCTCCTCATTAGATCCTGAATAATGCAGGCTGGTTAATAAAAATAAAAGTGCAAGGAATGAGCAGGTCAGGAGAGGGCCTTCCTTTGCTCATCGCTGTCTGCAAGCCACCCTCTACAGCCATTCAGCAAACACCACTCCTCCTGAAATTCCTTAAGCGTATCGCCCCCCTCCAGCACAGCTCCCTTCTCAGGCAATACTCTAAGGCAAAGGGCGGTATGTGCGTGCTACACACAGAGTCTGCTGTACAATTGTCTCATTTGCGAAGGCCAAAGAAGAATCACCTCTTCCCCTTTTCAATGACCATTGAGTCCTTAAGGGATGCTGCTCCCCACCATCCATCTGCCAAAACCAGCTGGGTCCAACAAAGATGCTTCTAATGCTGCTGTGATTACAATCTCACAGAATATGCTGTAAAGGCCCATGCTGTAATTGCTTTACTGGCTGTGTGACCTTGGGAAAATCACTTCACCTCTCAGTGCCTTCGTTTCTTTATCTTCCAAATGGAGATATTAGTGTCTGTCCCATAGATTGTCGTCATAATTAAATGAATTAATATATGTAAAGTTGTCTAGACCCCATACAGGGGTGTTAGCTAACATTAGTGCTACAATTAATAGCATCGGTGGTTCCAAAATCTTGTGAGTAGAATTCTTGTGAGGCACTAGTAAAGAAAATCTCATCAATTCATTAATATAAAGACAGTGAAGCAGCCAGTCCACCCTTAAGGCCCTCTATAACTCAGATCTCATCTCAGTCCAACTTGATCCAGCTGCACCAAAAGGTCAGCAAAGTTGAAGTCCTGCGACACAAATGAGTGACTGTCATACACATGTATATCTTCTATAATGTGCCATATATCTATAAATCTATATGGGATATAATTACAAATGAAAAGTTGGTTCTCCTTTAAGATCTGCTGGAAAGTCTCCATCAAGAATTCAGCAAGACTGTCCCTTACCTTGGAGCATCAACCTGGGCCTGTAGGGGACAGGCCTGTCTCACTGGGCGGTGTCTGCTTTGAACCGAATGTTCAAGAACACCGCGGCACAACATCGGAGGTGGAGCCGAGTTTCCTGACCCCACATTCCCAAACCTCATTGAAGATGAAACAGGTCCACTTTCTGAACCTACACCTGAGATTTGATGTGATGCGAATAACTACCGTGAAGCTAGCATGTCTGTAAGGCCCCCTGGCAAATACTTAATGTTCTTTCATTTACTCTGTAACATCTACACTGTAAGTAAACTCTGTTTTCTCCCCTATTTTATTGATGAGGCAACTGAAGCTTAGGGAGGTTAAGTAGCTTTCCCAAGAACACACAGCAAATAAGTGTCAGAGCCAGGAACTAACTGAAATTTATCCCTCTTTTCCTGAGTCCGTGATCTTAAGTATTATCACTCAGTTCTAGTGACTTTCAAGTCATTTTAAAAAGCAGTACACAGTATCAGAATATTTTCCATTGGAACGGTTGTGTGACATTAATATGGATACTAAACCGAGATTTCTCAGTCTCTTCTTATTGAAAACTAAGTGCTTTGATGACTCATACTTCATGGTCTAGCATATGCTTCTTCCTTTAAAGTCAAAACCTCTCAGAATATTCAGCGGAAGATCCGAGACAAGGTGATTGCAACAGCAGTTTCCAGATGTGTGACATGAGGACTTACTTATATCCTACAAGAAGTGCTCATTGAATCAGCCCAGTTACCCCGTGTCTTTAAGACAGATAACTAAACTCACAAGTTGTAAATAGCTTGAATTCTTTACTGTTGTTTATTCTCTCCGCACCCGTAGTTAAGACATAGCTTAGTCTGGGATGCTTACAACGTTTTTCATATAATGGATTGAGCCCCCTTAGTGGGCTATAAAAATACTATTGTGTGTCTAGATCAGAATTTTCTATTAAACCGAATAGTATACATCAGAAAATAGAGTACACACATGTAGTAAGAGTAAGTAGTGTTACAGAAAAGAAATTTAGTAGCATATATGTGTAATGTGTCACAACATAAGATGCATTTTTCTATGGCTCACAAATAAAAATGTTTGAAAGTTATGGCTTTACAATTTTAACTTCACATTCTCCAACCCTTTGGCCCTCAAAGGGAAAAACTAGCATGTACCAACATCACAGAAAGGCAGTACAATGAGGTTATAATCTTGAGAAGCTGAAGACAGGGATAAGATTTTAATGGTAGAAATAAAGGAATCAAAAATTGCCTTTTTCCTGCAGGACTGAAGCATTAGATGCCATTGAGAGAGAGCTTCTCCTTGGAGTTGTCCTTGAAAAGCTAAACAGGATGAGAAAAGTGCCCAGGGGAAAGAAAGCAGACATTGTTTAAGGATGACATAAAAGTTGTGAAACTATTTGGAGGGTTTGGAGGTCCCCGGTACTTCCCCTGGCATCAGGACGGAAGGCACCTGACTCAGGCTTCCCTGGGCAAATATCCAAGTGCCAACAGAGGGACAATAGCCCACAGGTCCCATACTGCTTTCAAAAGGGAGTATTTTCTAAAAACTCTAATTGCAGTGTTTCTACCGTATGCATACAGATTTGTAACCTCGGAGAAAGGACCTCTGGGTCTGTAATTGTTAAAATCTTCCCAAATGAATCTGATCCAGTCATCCAACCATGGTTCTCAACCTGAGATTGAGCCAGAACATCAACCGAGATGAAAAGCTGGCTGAAAGTTAGCGCCCAGACAGCTAGCTTTGCAGTGTATCCAAGAGAACAAAGCTGGTGCAGTCACACTAGTGGGTGGGAACTCTTGAGTCTAGGTGGGAGAGAGAAACACACCATTTCTTACAGAGGAGGATGCTCAGAACCCCGTGTAAGATCACGAACTCAGGAGCATTAGCCAAGTGGCTCCTGGTGCCTGAGAATAACAAGCTGCCGACATCTCTTCTTGCAGGTGTCTGAAGTTACCTGAGGCTCCAGTTGTCTGTTTTGATCACTCCAGAGTCCTTGGCTCCTACTCATTCATTTTGACAAACTTCAAAGATGCCTCGATTTCTAAGAGTTCAGGCACCATATTTTGTCCAAAAAGAGTTACTAGAAGAAATCAGTTCAAGGAATAGGGCCAAAGATGAAGTCTTCATGGCAGAACGACAGTTCTCTTTCTCCTAAACAAGATCTCCAAAGACTTTTGTTACCAGAGTCAAAAGCATGGTTAACTCTTCCAAAGGCTATTGTTTACATAATGATGAAAGCCCTGCATCTCAGGCTTGGATGAGGAATAGAAGTTCCTAGAAAAAGTTTATTCTCCCCACGGCAGAGTAACTTTACTTCTCCCATGCATCGAAGTGCGATATACATCGGAAGTTTGAAAGTGGAATTTCATCATTCTAATCCTAGTGATTTGCATGCTAACCACACAGTGCTGGTAGAGCAATTAGGGCTATTCCATAATTAATGGGCATTAAAATTATCTGAAACGTTTACAATTGCCAATTTTCATCTTCCAGGCCCAGCCATCACTCAGGTTTCCAAGCTGTTGTTGCCTCTGGAATCAGAATGTCTGATGATTCCCTGCACGGCTCTAAGTGACTCTATTCTTTTTTTTTTTTTTTTTTTGGTGGTGCCGGGGATTGAACTCAGGGCCTTGTGCTTGCAAGGCAAGCACTCTAATCACTGAGCTAAATCCCCAGCCCCAGTGACTCTATTCTTTAGTGGATACACTGGTATCCTCAAATTCTGCATTTTGGACCTCCTGAGACAAAGCCAATATTCTCCATGTTCTTCTACTTTTGACCTGGCTCACCAGGCTCCATTTTGTCACTGTCCCATCACACTAAACCAAGTCACCTGATGGCAGAGCCACTGGCTCTAGGATAAAATGGCAGACACCATCTGTTTTCCTTACCTTGAAGGGACGTGAGCATCACCTCTTGGATTCTTAAGACCACAGGTATGGCAGGAGACAAACTACATTCAGTCAGCAGTAAGCAGCAGCGATCTCCATGTTCTGGGCACTTACTCTAGTTGCAATGTCCCTGCTGTCATGGAACACATTTTGGACATAAAATGCAAGTGTCTTCTGACTTTGTAACATTATGTATCACTAGATGACTCAGACATTGGGGTACTGGCAGCATTGAGACAGAGGCCTTCTTGACACTGCATTTTCCATATTTTCTCTTCTGTAACCCTTTTAAAAGAATGCTGGCCCGATCATCAGAAAAGATATCAGGGGGCATGAGAAATGACCAAGGCTGTATAAAACAGTCTTTTCTCCAAAATTCGCAAAGGACTTTTAAAGTCATAGCACCAAATAACTACATTAACTCAGAAGATCCAATACTCTACTAGTATTGAGAAATCGTACCTGCCTGCAAGCACAGTCATTACTCTTGTTTCTAGTTCCTATTTCCATTATAGGTACTAGTTAGGCATCTCAGCAAAGATAGTTCAGCTTCTCTTTTAACACTTTACCACTCTAAATTTCAGACTTTCCAAATTAAGTGGACAGATGGCCATGACTCTTTCTCTCCTCTCTAAACCACTTCCTTCTCCCATCCTCCGAAGAACAAAGTTAAAAAACAAACTAAAGTTGCTAATCACTAATAAAAGGAATATAAGAGGTTATTTTCTTGGCCCCGCCAAGACATTACTGAATGACCTTTCTCAGTTATTTAACTTGTCTGGTGGGAGTTTTAGAAAGTCAATATGCCTGACAATTTTTTCCGCATTCCCATCCTGGAAGACTCCATACAGACTGGAATTCTCTAGTCAAGGTTATTCCTGGGTATCAGAAGGATGAAGTGACAGCACACAGGATTCTTACTGCTTACTAAAGGTGGTAACCATCTCTGCCCAGGGTGGACCTTTCTCCTGTAAGGATGCACTGAGGCCAGTAACAACTGATGCTGGGCCAGGAGCCGAGAATTTGGGCTTTTCATTTTCAGTAACACTCCATTAAAAACTCTTCACCTATACTATGCTTTTCGTTATTTGTGAGCCAAGTCATACACACACACATATGTAATCATTCATTCATTCAACAAATATTTATTGAGCACCTATTCTTTGCCAGCCCAGAACTAATGACAGTGTGGCTTTCTCACCACAGAAAACATATTGTACATGTTTTAGACAAGCCATGGCAGGAACAGTTTTACGGCATGGCATTCATGCATTCTGTTAGGTAAATTCATGCAGAATTAATTTTCAGTATATAAAATGCAGAAGAGTGAAAGAAAAAAATTCTCTTAATATCAACTAGAGATGACTGTCAGTCCCATTTGGCTATATTTTCTTCCTTTTTCCTGTATTTAATTCTTATTCTAGTTAATGTAGATGTGTTCATACTGCACTTAGAACTTTCTATCTTGTCTGTTTTCCCTACAGATCCAAATTCCTGAGTCTTGACAGTACAGGCATTTCCAAAGCTGTGGCAAGTCACAGAATAGTTTCTAAGGCTTTTGTTTTCTTAGCTCAGGTTGGAAAACCACTACATTTTCTGGAAGCAGCCTCTTCGCATTTTTATACTACACAAATTTAAAGAGTTGTCAGCTTAAGGTTTTACAGGAAGCAATATGATAATTGTGGGACTTACCCGTGCGCATCCTGATAGGAATGAGAACAGCATGGATGTTACCATCACTGTGTCCAAGGTACCTGATAGAGTGTGCCGAGACCATAGAAATCACCAGAACTTCCCACATTCCCCAGTCCTCTAGAAGTTAGGCAGCCATGTGACCAGTGTTGGCCACAGAGCACTGGACAGGAAAGATGCATGTAACTCTCAGGTTAGAACACACTGAAGCAAACGTAGAGCTCTCCATCTGTCCAGGAAGGTCATGTGTTCTTAATGGCACCACTGCCAAGTAGTAGAGTCATCAGTTCTGGATCCTCAGAGACTGAGGAAGCAAAGTCCTCACCAGACTACAGTGAACATGCAGAGTGAGCCAGAAATAAGAATAAAAATTGTGTTGTTTAGCCAGAGAAATTTCATGCTTCTTCATCACTATACCATACCATAACCTTATCCTTACTACTGCCCTCAGTTTTTAGTAAAGTCATTAAAAAGAATGAACCAAAATATTTTTATCTATAGTCAACATCCTCTATAAAAATCAGACATGAGAACTGGGTGCAACAGCACACACCTGTAACTTCAGCTGTTCAGGAGACTGAGGCAAAAGGGTAACAAGTTCAAGGCTAGCATGGAAAACTGAGTAAGATCCTGTCTGAAGAGAAAATTTAAATAAAACAGGGTTAGTGATGTAGTTCACTACCACAGTACTTGCCTAGAATGTGCAACACCTTGAGTTCCATCCCCAGTACCACAAAAATAAAAATCAGATAAAAAGTAAACATGAATAATATATATTTCCTTGCTCTTAGAATTGTCCCCAGTGGGTTCACCTCCAGGAAATATGTAAACAGCTTTCTAGATAGTGGTTCTACCAACTTGTCAAATATCCAAAGTTTATACTGGGTACAGCTTAGGCTCACACTGGGTGACAGAAATACTTACCATACCGATCCTAGCCAAGATAGATAATCAGAAACGGTCAAAAGCAAAATGAGATTAGAAAATGGACAAAAGAACTGAATGGATTCATCACCAAGAAGTTATACAGAAAGCAAGTAAGCATATGAAAATATGCTCAACATCATATATCACTAAGGAACCCAAGTTAAAACATTAATGAAATAAAATATCCAAAACACTGACAACAGCAAATGCTAAAAAGGATATAAAGCAATAGAAACTCTCATTCATTCCTGGTGGGAATGCAAAGTAGTACAAACACTTTGGAAGACAGATTGACAGTTTCTTACAAAACTAAATATGCTCTTACCATACAATCCAGCAATCATAATCCATGGTGTTCACCTGAAGGAGTTGGAAACAGGACCACACAAAAACCTGCACACAGATATCGATAACAGCTTTATTACCAATTGCCAAAATGTGGATGCTTTCAAAACATCTTTCAGTAAGTAAATGGATAATCTGTGACACAAACAGACAATCTAGCAATAAAAGGAAGTGAGATACCAAGCTCCATGAAAATTTATGGAGGAAACTTAAAAACATATTACTAAGTGGGGGAAACCAATATGAATAAGCTATGCATTGTATGGTCCCAGTGTGACATTCTTGTATAAGAAAAACTATGGTGGCAGTGAAATAACCAGTGGCTGTCAGGGGATGGAAGAAGACAAAGATGAATCAGTGCAACCAGAATAGCTTAGACCAGTGATTCCATTGTGTATAATACATATCATTATATATTTGTCAAAACCCATAGAATGCATAGCAGCAAGGATGAACCTTAGTGTAAACTCTGGGTTCTGAATGATAATGATGTGTGAATGTTGGCTCTTGTCTTGCCACTAATACTGCATTCAGGTATGGACTACTGCTAGCAAGGGAAGCATTATTTGGAGGAAGGAATTATATGGGAAATCTCCGTACCTTCGATTCGATTTTCCTGTAAAACTAAAATGGCTCTAAAAATCATCTATTAAAAAATAAAAATCACAAATAGATAAAGGCAAATCAAGATAACAAATTAAAAAACTGTAATTCTTAGCAATCATATTGGTGCTGGTAGTACTAGTATTGTACTGAGCCTATTGTGTTTATAAAAACCTATAGTACAAACTTTGAATTGGAAGTGGCAAAACTAACTCATGAAGTGCATCTATCTTTAAAAACATATAGATATTTCACAGTATGTCCACTGGGAAGTCCTAGAAACAATAACAAACAGAGAAGTAATAAATATATTTTGTACCCGGATTGTAGTTTTGAAATACCATTTCTCTTTCAAAGAAACCAGGATATTGGAGAAATGGAAGATTCCAAGACTAAGGCAAGATATATATAAGAGCAGCACAGAATATTTTTTCACATGAGATGGCAAGGAAGCTACAAAAGATTACTAAGGTCCCATCAAAAGGATTCAAGTGCCAATGGAAGAGGCTCTCACTGGCCAAAGATTAGACGAATTGAACTCATAAAGATAATGAGAACAGTGGTTTGAAACAAATTGAATATGTGGATTATTTGTATAAATACATGATTTGTGACAATTAAAATAAAAATTAATTTTTGGAAGATGATGGGATGTATTCATTACCTTGAAACTACTAAAGGATAAAAATCAAGCATTTACTTTGCATTTCCTATCTGAGTAGAAACATATTAATCAAATAATAGATGAACGTAAATTTTTTTAGAGAAATATCCAAAGTTCCAACAGAAGACTTCTAGAATTAATAAAGAAATTCAGCAATGTAGCAAGATACAAAATCAACACACAAAAATCAACAGTGTTGCTGTGCACCAATAATGAACTCACTGAGAAGGGAATTAGGAAAACAATACCATTCATAATAGCATCAGGACAAATTAAACACTTAGGAATTAACCTAAGTGGAGTGAAAAACTTCTTCAAAGAAAACTGTAGTACTCTGAAAAAGGAAATCAAAGAGGATATCAGAAAATGAAAAGATATCCTATATTCCTGGATGGACAGAACCAATATAGTCAAAACGGCCATACTTTCACAACTGATATACAGATTTAACACAATCTCTATTAAAATACCAACAGCTTCCCTCACAGAACTAGGGAAAATAATCTTAAGATTCACCTAGAGCCAAAAGAGACACAGAATAGTAAAGCAATCCAGGGTAAAAAGAGCAAATCAGGAAGCATAACATCCCAGACATGAAGTTATATTACAAAGCTACAGTGATAAAAACAGCATGGTACTAGCACAAAACCAGACAGGTGGATAAATGGAACAGAATACAGGATGAGAAGCAACCCCAGGCACATTCAGCTATTTGATCCTAGACAAAGAGGCCAAAACCATATGCCAAAAGAAAGTCTCTTTACTAAATGGTGCTGGAAAAATTAGCTATCTACATGCAAAAGATTGAATCTAGACCCATATATCTCACCTTATATTAAATTAAAATCAAAATGGATCAAAGATCTAAATTTTAAAACAGAAACACAATCTGCTTGAAGATAAAATATGTAAAATTCCTGAAGATGTAGGCATGGGAAAGGATTTTCTAAATATAAACCCCGTATCACAAGAAATAGTACCAAGAATCAACAAATGGGATCATATCAAATTAAAAAGCTTCTGCATAGCAAAGGAAACAACCAACATAGTGAAGAGACGACCTACAGAAAATGAAAAATAAATTTGCTAAGTATTCCTCAGACACAGAACTAATATCTATAGAATATATAAAGAACTCAAAAAATTTAGACCCCCCCAAAATAAAAGACCTGATCAAAAAATGGGCAAGTGAAATGAATAGACGCATCTCAGAAGAAATACGAATACAAATAAATACACGAAAACATGTTGAATTCTCTGGCAATTAGAGAAATGCGAATTGAAACAGCACGGCTCTTCCTGCTCACTCCAGAAAGAATGTCTATTATCAAGAAGTTAAATAATAACAAATACTGGTGAGGCTGCATGTGGAAAAAGGAACTTTCTACATTGTTGGAGAGTGTGGAAACTAGTAGAGCCACTATAGAAATGTGTGGAGATTCCTCAAAAAACTAAAACTAGAACTTCCATTTGACCCAGCTATTCCCCTTCTAGGTATCTTTCTGAAAGAGTTAAAGACGTCATACTATAACAGGATAACTCATAATAGCTAAATCTTCAAAGTAGCATACATATCCATTGAAAGATGAATAAAGACAATGTGGTATTTATCCACAATGGAGAATTACTCTGTAATAAAGATAGATAAAATTGAGTCATTTGTAGGAAAATGGATGTTCCTTGAGCCTATAATGTTAAGTGAAATAAATCAGACACACAAGCTTAAATATCATATGGTTTCTTTTATATAAGAAACCCAAAATATAAATAAAAAGCAAAATAAAAGACAGATAATAGGAAGTAGGGAGTTAGATCTTTTTCAAATGGGAAGAGGATCAAGAGATGGGGGAGGAAGGAAGAGGAGGGGAAGGGGGATGAAAAAAGAATTGAGATGTGTTATGTACAAGTACCAACTCCCCATAAGGAATGTAATCATTATGTACTGCGAACATAAACAATAAAAACTAAAGAAAGGAAATGTCCCAAGTAATACATAAAAAAAGAATTATAATATTATGCAGCCCACAATGAATTAGTGTTTCTAGGCATCAAACATTAGTATCTTCCATGGCAACCAGACATATACTTCCAGAGGTACCATCTGTAGTCTTGACAAAGGCATAAACCCTCAGTCTCCACAAGCCTCCAAATTCAGCTACTAGTTTGAAGGAATATAGAAGGTAAAGGAATGTGTTAGAACCACAAAAGGAGTGTGTGACTGGCTACATCAGACTGCAAGAAACTGCAGGTCAAATGCTCTAGGCTGTTCAACACATAAATTGTGGAAAAAGTTTGGAGCAGAGAAATGTGGGTTTAGAGAGATTTTTAAAATATGCCAACGATGTAAGAATGAACAAAACTACAGTATTTAGGAATACCAGTTTGGTAGTAAAACCACGAACACACAAATAAAGAAGAAAGTGATTTCTACCAAAGTTAGTAAGCGTAGTAGTTTCACAGGGAGTCAGGCAATTGCAGTAGTAACAAGGTACATGGAGGGCTCCTGACTTGGCTGATAAAGTTGTTTTTCAATCTGACTGATGGTTGAAAATGTGCTTACTACATAATAATCCACCAAGTTCTATAGTGGTTTGGTTTGGTTTTTTGAATTTGTGTTTTATGTCTTCATTTTTAAAAATGCCTTAAAATTAAACACACACACACACACACACACACAAATTAGAGAAGGCTGTATAGAGGTGCTCTAAACTGAGCAGGATCTTGAAAGGCAGGGCAAGAAAGAGTTGAGAATAAAGTCAATTTGGCCTGGAAGGAGGGAAGTCTCTCAGAACTCCGTTGGGCTCTTGGGAACACCCCAGATCCTTGAGCCAAAACAGGCAAGTCCAGCAGCCACCATCACCCTCCTCCACTGAGCTTAGCTGGTCTCCCACTGCCCCACGTGGATTCTTGCTGTGCCAAATAACAAACCCTTCCCTTCCCATGTTCTTCTTGCTGGAAGGCATGATTCCCGCCCAGGAGGCATGTAATATTCACAAGTCATCACCCACCCGCTGTGAAAGCTGGAGAAGACAGGCCCCAGATCCTAGAACCGAAGGCTCCCTCGCATTCTCAGCATGTGCTATTTGACCGGAGAAGCCCCTGGAGGCTTGGAACTAAACCACAGGGCCAACTCTTTGTCTCTTTCAGCCCCAAACTTTTTTTTTAAATCCACTGACCCAAAGCAGTGGTCCCCAGATTAGAAACCAGATCCAGCCACGATTAGAGGAGACGCCACTTGGAGAAAGCTGGCGCAGAGCTGATAAGCACAAAGTATTCTTGGAATTGTTGTGTTGTTTTAAAAGTGATGATGTTTTCATTTCACATTTTTGTTGCTTCTTCTCCATGTTAATTGGGGGTTGAATATTTCTCTGAATTCTCTTTATCTTTGCCTTCAGGGATGTGAGGTTCTCCTCCAGGAAAGCATGGCTTTCTCAGTAACAAATTTATTTTCCTTCTCTAGGAATGTTCCAAGTAGTCTAGAGTCAGCCTCCCTTCTCCTGTCTGCTGTATTTTGGCCCCATCATTCCCCTCTCCCTGGGTCTGGATGCATCCTTCTGGCTTCAGGTCAAGAAAGGGCAGGTGCAAAGTGTGGATGAACAAGGACATGCTTCAGTGGGAAACCAAGGAAAGGAGACTTGGAGCTCTGTTCGTGGAGAAAGGGATAGAGGTGAGACTTAGTCCCTATTCAATGCACCCTTTGGTAAGGAGAGAAAACACCTAGAAATGATGCCCACCTGAACAAAATGAGAAGTCAGCACACGCTATTCGTTCTCAGCCCCCAAGTCTTTCATATAGTCCTGCAGTTACCTATGTGAGCTCATCTTCATCCCGCTCGCCCTCCACCACTGAAATCCAGGCTCCTCCTGCTTAGGGCTGGAGTTGAGTGGTTCACATTTATACATTCCTCTGAAATTTACATACTTCATTTACATATTTCAGCTAGTATTTGCATTTGGGAATTTAAATTGAAAGCTGTGCTTCCCACCAGAGAAATTCTATCATGTTTTCTGATCAGTATTTTGGAAGGCAAAGTCTCTTGCTCAAACCCATAACAATTTCTATCAAACAGTTGGCAGCTTCTTTTGCAGAGCTGCATAAGGAATATCAATGTAAAATGGGGACTCACTTCAGAAGTCAGCAAGCAGTGCCCAAAGCTGTGTTTGCAATCCCTGAATGTAGACTGTGGGGAGGCCTCTAACGCATCCTGAGATCACGTCTGGGGGGTGCAAGGAGTGTCTCAGCTGCCCCGTACCTGGGAGGTGAGGACAGAATCTAGCATAAAACAGCCCAGGACAGTTAGCCTAATGGAAGTTCTCAGAGCCATTTACGCTCCAGCCAGTTCCCAAGAAATAGCCTAGTAAGGTTTCTTTTCCTTTTCTACCGGGATCTATTCTTCTGGGCTGGGCAGAAAGGATGTTAACGGTTAATGTGATCCTGAAAGACTGCACTTCCCCCCTTGCTACCCCCAGCAATAGCCCAGCTGAAATCTGCTGTGGCCACTTCTCCCCTGATGCAATTAGTCTTGAATCAGCTTCCAGTGAGTTCATACAGGTGCTAGAGGGATGCGTGTGTTACAGTGCGTGCTCGGGTACCACACCCAGAGGCTTCACACTCTCACTCACAGAAATAAGAGCAAAAACAAATAAGAGTGAAAGAGAGAGAGGCTGGTGCATTCAGTAGGTACTAGAGGGAACTCAGATACAACTTTTTTCCCAGTAGAAGGGTACTTTTTCAACAGTAGATTGAAGAGGGAGCTACAAAAAGTTGGGGGGAAAAAAGCATTTTTTGGTCAGAAGGACTGGGGCTTATCGTGGAAATTAAGGCAGAAAGAAGCATCCATCCTGTGAGCAAGACACCATGCAAGTGAACAGGCGTGTATAAGCTTTGAAAATATTTAGAGGCCAGATAGCAAAGGTCAGAAACAATTTCAAGTTAGCCAATCTGGACTTGAATCCTGGTTGTGCCACCTGTCAGTCATGACAAGTTATTAAATTCTGTAGCTCATACTCTACTCATCCCTGATATGGGATGCTAATTGCTCCTACCGTACAAGACTATTTAAGTGCATACAGAGGTAATGAATTTGAATTGCCATGCACGGTGCCTGACAGATAGCATCAAATATAGTGCCATTACTATTATTTATCAAGGTAAAGCTTTGTAAAGGATCCACACCCCAAAGTTCCAATGGAAGGACAGAGAAGGATGAGCAGGGATCAACACTCTTCCTCTACCCCTAACTCAGGAAAACTTTCCTCCTGAGAAAGGGCAAGCCCAGGGTGGGGTGGGTGGGGAAGGGATACAGAAGCAGACCAGGTCAGGTCAGCCTGTGCAGTTGGTGGGTCAATAGCTATGAAAATCAGTGTACACTTCCCTGTGAGAAATAGAGGGTGGGAAGAAAGGAGAGAACACAGACGATGCCACACTTACACTGGCCTCCACAGCTCCTGACTCTTCCCAAGCCCACTTCATCTATAGGAGGGCTGGAGCCAGGTTAGGTAAGTGAACTTCTCAGACCACAGCACCCCAATGCTGCACAAGGAGGGAGACCGAAGAGACAGGGCCATGCACTTGCAAGGGTGTCCACGGAAAGCTGGCAGTGAGCTCCCTGAGTTGATTGATGTGGCTGCCTTTCCAACTGGCCCCTCCCTACCTGTGGGCAGCCTGAAGAGCCACAGACTAATAAGCAGATTTGTTTTTCCTGCTGCTAGTTAAACCTCTAAATGTTCTTCCTGCATCAACAAAGCCCCTAACTGAATATAGCAGAAAACCTAAGCCCAAAGCTCTCCCAAAAAGGGTTTTTGAGAGAAATGTAAAGGACCAGAGACATCCAAGGTGGGAGAATCTCAGAGGCTTGTATTGACATCACTTTGTTTCCTGGTGCTGCCTCAGATACTACAAATGTGAAATCAGTAAAATTAATTTAAAAGCTACCTAAATCCACAGTTGTGGGGTTGGGATTTAGCTCAAGTGGTAGAGTGCTTGCCTGGCAAACCCAAAGCCCTGAGTTAGAGCCCTAGCACCCCCCCCCAAAAAAGCTACTAAAATTCAGTTGCTTAGATAAATGAAGTTTTTTGTACACTGCTCCTTTTGGGTCACCCCTGTCTGTCACATTTTATCAGCTATGTAATGGTCAGCCTCGACGTCATGCTTCTTTCTGCTCCTCACTCTACCCAACCAGCCCCATAGGTCTCTTTGTGCAAGTGCTACCCTTTACATATTTATGAGATCTACCAGTCAGAACACCCCAATTAAATCTACATTGCTCACCTAGAATAATCCCTGGCACATGGAAGTGGCTCCCCAAATACTCATAAAATGAATTCCTAAAGCACCCCGTGTTAAGCATCTCAGCTGAAAAGCACAGTTCAGAAAGTGGCTTGTGGTGAAGTTCACACACCTCTCCGTCCATACTGATGACTTTGTAAACTGAGAAAGATCAGGAAGTACTGACCGTTTGTGAAACAGATTGACTCAACTGAAGACTGAACCCACAGCCTTCACCTCATTAGCACCTTGCTCTGTTAATTCTGAGGGGCACGCTGCCCCTCACTCACCAAACAGGTGGTGGCCCATGCTTACAACAGAACTCATCTTTGTAACAAAGAGATTTCCACCTATTAGTAATTACTTTTCTAGAGTCAATGGTTTGCAAGGGAGCAGATTTAATACAGAGCAAGTCCAAATTACAACATTTGCACACACAAGCCAAATGGAGAAAGAGTGCAGAACATCTATTTATGTACAGGAGACCTGAAAGATCCATTGGCTGGGAACCCACAGCTATGTCCCATCTACATCTGTGTCTGCACTAGATAGCTGAAGAAATCTCTACTGGAACCAGGATATGATTCTCGCAGCAGAGATGAGGAACAGAGTTCCACTGAAGTGAACAGCAGCCATCCTCAACAACAGCAAGACCCTGAGCTCCTTCTGCGACAACAGCCAAGTTCCCTTCAGGAGAACCAGCCACAACAGGGTTTCTCCTGGGAAACAGCCAGCCCCTAGCTTCTGCTGTCAGTCTCTTTTATCTTGGGTAAGCAACAATTCTCAGGTGGATCCTCTACACCCAGAATCCACCAACTCAGTTCAGCTGGGTGTTCCTGCA
Organism: Hystrix cristata; assembly: GCA_004026905.1. Classification (NCBI taxonomy): domain Eukaryota; kingdom Metazoa; phylum Chordata; class Mammalia; order Rodentia; family Hystricidae; genus Hystrix; species Hystrix cristata. The sequence goes on from PVJO010002440.1 coordinate 114,356, forward strand.
CAAGTTGGCCACAGTCAGTCCACCACAACCTATGAAAGCAATTTCTCCAAGTTCAGGTGGAGAAGTTGAGACTAATCTACAAGTCCACTGCTGTTCTGTTTGCAACTAACCAGACATGCCAATGTTTCTATCAATGAGAATTAAAGTTCAGGGAAGTAACTCTCCAACATACAAACTTCAGTTCCTTTGGGTATACATCCAGAAGTAGAGGTGCTAGCTAATATGGTAATTCTGGTTTTAGTTTTTTGAGGAACCTCTACACTGTTTGCCACACAGGCTGTGTTAGTTTATGTTCCCACCAACAGCGTACGAGGGATTCCTTTTCTTCACCTCCTCGCCAGAACTTAACCTACATCTTTTTTTAATAATAGCCATTTTAACAAGCACAAGGTGATATTGTAGTTTTAATTTGTGTTTCCCTGATGATTTAAAGTAGTGAGCATTTTTCATATTTCTTTTGTTTACTATATGTCTCTTCTTTGGAGAACTATGTGTTCAGACCTCTGCCTGTTTTTAAATTATTTGTTTTCTTGCTATTTGAATTGAATTCTTTATGTATTTTAGATATTACCTCCTTACCAGATATATCATTTGCAAATACTTTTCCCAGTCTGTGGGTTGTCTCTTTACTCTATTGTTTCCTTTGCTGTACAGAAGCTTTTTGGTTTGATGCCGTCCTATTTACTTATTTTTGCTCTTGTTGCCTGTGTGTATAAAGTACGGCCAAGAAATCATTGCCAAATCAGTGCTGTGGAGCTTGTACTAGTTTTACAGGTTCAGACCTTATATTTAGGTTTTTTTATTCATTTTGAGTTTATTTTTGTGTATGGTATGAGATCAAGGTCCAAATTCATTATTTTGCATGTGGATACCACTATTTATGAGTAAAGTATCTCTTCTCTGTCACATGTTCTTGGCACCACTATTGATGATCAACTGACTGTAAACAGTTGGGTTTATTTGTGACTTTCTGTTCTAGATTTATAATATATTTTGAGACCAAGTAGTATGATGCCTCCATCTTTGTTTCTTTTGCACGACCTTGCTTTGACTAGTTGGAATCTTCTCTGATTCTACACAAATATTAGGATTACCTTTCTATTTCTGTAAAAAAAATTACATTGAATTTGTAGCTAGGTTTCAGTTTTATGGACATTTTAATAATATAAATTCTTCTAATTCATAAACATGGGGTGTCTTTCCATTTATTTGTGTCTTCATCAATTTCTTTCATCAGTGTGTGAAATCAGTATGCTGAAGAGAGAGACCTGCAGGCCCATGTTCATTTCAGCACTATTCACAGTAGCCAACATATGAAAACAACCTGAGTGTCCATCAACAGATGGGTGAGTAAAGACAATGTGGTATATAGACACAGTGGAATACTATATCGCTTTAAAAAGAAGAAAATTCTGTCACTTGTAACAACATACAAGGAACTGTATGTTCTCTTTGTGAGTGTATTATGTGGCTGCCTCCAAACATTTATGGCAATTTCTTTCAAATAAAACATTGCAATGTGTCCTCACACGCCTTATTCACTGAATCAGGCACCATGAGACTTCTAGCTCTTCCTAAAAGTCAAAAAGACCAAGAAAATTAAGATTTTGAATTGGTTCAGGGCATCCAGGCAGCCACAACAGCACTGCTAAAGACGTTTAGGAAAGGAAACTTTCAGTACTGATACAGAAAATGAGAATGATCAGGTAAGTGTGTTTGAAGTCAGGGGAAATATTTCAAGGGGGCTTAATGGCAACATGTCTTTCACTGTAATAAATTTTCTTTTAACTTAAACATTCACCACATTTTTCATCATATCTCATATATAAAGAATTGGAAAAAAATCAAATTCACAGAAATAGAGATTAGAAAATTGTCTAACAGAGATTGGTAAGAGGGAGCAATGGGGAAAGGAAAAATGTTGATCAAAAGGTGCAAAGTTTTAGTTAGACTGGACAATGAAGTTCTATTTGTCAACTGTACTGTATGGTGTCTGCAGTTCATAATGCAATCTGTATCTCAAAATTTCTACAATAGATTTGTAATGTTTTCACCACAGAAAAGATAAATTGGTAAAGTGATGGATAGGTTAATTAGCGTGATTGAATCTTTCTATAGCTTTCTATAATGTATACATAGATCAAAACATCGCATAGTACACCGTAAATATATACAATTATATGTCAATTAAAAATAAAACAGAATAAAAGTTCAGAAAGAAAGAACAGAAAGAGGAAAAGAGAAAAACTCTCTGTTCTCTTGGATATAATCTGGGAGACTGGACTTCTAACTGGGTCTCAGAGCTACAACGTACAATCCAGTTTCTAAACAAAATAGATGTGACTAACACCAATGTCACCGTGGAGTCCCCAATTAAAGCTGCCCTTGACTCTGGAAACTATTTTTCTGAATCTGTGTTGTAAGGAATTTCTGGTTTCCCGGGATAGTCAATCCCTTTTGCCTTGATTTGACTTTGGTCTGTACTGCAATAAATATGTCGGGCTATTGCCCCCGGCACTTTACACTTCTGCTCTCGTACCTGGGAAGTCTTCACACCTCTCTCTACTTCACACCTCTCTCTACTACACAGGGAAGGCCTGATTCAAGGCTCCTGCCTTTACTCAGGCCTTCCCTGACTTCTATATCCCTTAGAAAATTCCTTCTTGTTTGATTCCCTATAGTAAGTGTGGTCCTCTTTGCCATACCATTTGACACTTAATCTTATTTTATCTTATCTCCTATCCTATTATTTAATGGGATAACTTATTTTACGTAGGAAAGTCTGAACAAGACTTTCCTAGAAGTAACAAGTAACTATTGGTGGGTTAGAAATGAAAGGACCTTGGCCAGTTAAATAATGGTGCTCAAAATTTTACCATTACAATTACAGAAAGAGGGTCAAAAGGTCTGAACCAACCTCTTTCCCAGGAAAAGAATTTTCTACCATATGATGTTCATTTACTGGAATCCTTCCGATTACAGGAATTTCACTTCCTTTGCTGTAACTCATTTCTATAAAGTACATCACTAAGCTTCTGTACAAAGTTTCTACATAGAAAATAATTCTTCAATAAACTCAGAAAAGCAGAGTAGAGTGTTGGTAGCCAGAAGCTAGAAGTGGGGTGAGAATGAACAGGGAAAAGGGAGATGCTGACCACCAGGTACACAGCTACAACTAGACAGGAGGAATACTTCTGCTATTCTGTTATACAGGATGGTGATCTTAGCTAACAGTAATATATTTTATATTATATTAAATTTGTATGGGGGTATTACATATTTGGAAGCTAAGAGAGAAGATTTTAAATGTCCTCACCACAAAAAAAATGATAAATATTTAAATTGCTAGATTTGTTCATTGGCCTAATTTGATCATTTTCCAATGTAGATATGTAATATCACATGGTACTCCATAAAGATATACAATTATTATTTGTCAATTAAAAATCAAACTTGGTAGAAATCCTTTGTGTTTTTCCTCAGTGGAGATCATGGTACCCTTCAGCAGACATAACAGTTAAATGTGGCTTTCTATCAGCCATTTTTCTTTATGTTCCTAATATATCTTTTAAACCTAGAATAATTAATAGATAACTAATTTGTAGATAACTGAGAAAAAGTGGAACACTCTGATAGGAAAATGTGCAAAAGACAAATTATAAAAGAGGTGATATATGTGCCCAATAAGGCAAGACTATCAGATCAAATAATTAATCAAAGAAATGTTGTCACATGTCAACATGGACTATCACTTTATATGATAAAAATAGCTAGTATTGGAAGACTCATGAAATAGGGTTCCTTTTTCACTACCTGTGAAAATAAGGATTTTTCCAGTCTTCTGGAAGATACGTTGCATGGGTTGTAACTCTCCATGCCATTTTACCTGTAATTCTGTGTTTGGAACTCTATCCCGAGAAAATAACCAAGAAAGCAGACAAAGATTATATATAAGGGTGTTCATCAAATGATATTTGACACACCAAAAAGTTGTAAACAACCTAGTTGTATCAAAAAAGAAGGAAGGAAGAAAATATATCACAGCATATCTTTGGACTAGAATGCTACAATCATAGGACATCAAATTTTGAAAATTATTTTATGACATGGGAAATGGCAAAAATGCAATTTTAAGTGAAAAGGCAGGAATACAAAGTTGCGAGTGGAGTAGTCATCTATTTTTGTTTAAAAATGTAAGTGCAAATAATTAAAATTGAAAATGCCTAATATCCCAACATCCAGAAATAAACACTGAATGTGAGTGATGGGATTGTGGATTGTTTTATATTTTCTTCTTTATATTTTTCTATACGACCCTAATATTTTGTCATAATTTCAACAATTCTCATAACAAGAAAAATGTTTCCATAATTTGTAATGCTTTGTATTGACTTAGTTAAGAAGAAACTTTTCAAATCCCCAGCCAGCTTAGACAGCCATTTGCAGATGGCTCTGCAGAAAGTTATATCACCTGGAGTACTACCCAGGCAGGGAACTGAGGTCATCCAGGGGAATATCTTTGGGAAAAGTTTGTGTCTCTTTGTCTTTGCATCCCCAATGTCTAACATGGTATACCACACAGGACTGGGTACATAATTTACAGAAAATGGAAAGTTCAAGTCTCCTTATTCAAGAAATCACAAATTTCATAATGGCAAGAGTAGGGTGTTAAAGTAAATACAGCACCTTGCTACGTGTAGAGCCTTGTATGACCTCACAGACCCCACACCCATAAATAAGGAAAGTCTGTCAGATTGAATAATCAATCAAAGAAATGCTGTCACACATCCATGTAGACTATCACTTTACATAAAAATAGCCAGTATTTGGAGGTTTGTGAAATAGGGCTCTTTTATCACTACTTGTGAAAGTAAAAATTGTTCTAGTCTTCTGGAAGATGAGTTGCAAATCCAGAGAGCTAATCCTGACCCTATATATGTCAGATATTCAAACTGTGTTAGTCAGCTCTGTGTCACTGTGACAAAATGCCTGAAATAAATAACTTCCAAGGAGGAAAGATTTATTTTGTTGGTTCATGGTTTCAGAGGTTCAGTCCATGGTAGGCTGGCTCCACTAATTTGGAGCCTGTGGCAAGGCAGAAACCTTGTGACAGGGAACACATGGTGGAGCTGCATACTTTGTGGTGGCAGGAAGCAAAGAGAAAGGGCCTAAGGCCTCAGTGAAAAACTTCCTCCACCTAGGCCCTACTTCCTAAAGTTTCTACCCTCCCAATAATATCATCAACTGGGCACCAAGCCTTCAACACATGATCTTTCAGGGACATTTAAGATCTAAACCATAACATGAATAAATATTTGTTGAATGAAAAGATGAGTAGATAGGAAGGTCCCAGGTACAAACTTCCCAATTGTGCTTATTGGCAAAACTGTATTCAGCAAGACTTTACAGGAGTGTATGAGGTCTTTGAAAGAACAGAGCACTCTTCCAGAATTTTCTCAGAAAGGCTATATTCAAACTACACTGCTTTGCTGTCCTCATCATTAGATCATCATCCACAGTCCCTGTTTTTGATCTGGACAACACAATCACTACAGTGTAACTAGAGAAGAAATTTTTCTTCTCTCTGTTGCAATAAAATATTTGGATGTGACTAGTATATCCTTCCTTCTCTACTTTCCCCCTCAGCCCACTTCTTCTGTTATAAGCCTGTAAGTTTAGCAAGAGTGCTCTCCCTGCTGTCCTTTCCTTCCTGCACCCCACACAAACCCATGCTCAGCACTCTGCTTTCAATGCCAGCCATGCAGACACCAAGCATGAGAAGGTGTCTGCAGAGGATGTGAATAACCCTCATCCTAATCCCCACTGCGGTCTTCCTGTGCAGCCCTGGCCAGGGCCCAGCAGAGCTGGAATTGCCAGCTTATGGAAGCCGCTGCAGCCTGAAAGGGAGACAAGGCGGCCAGGGGTCGTCACTTTTCAAGGAAAAATGGGGCAATTTGTTAGCATTTATTAGACTGCAGAACTGAGCCTTTAAGTGGGTTGTAACTTTTGGGGAAGGGAGAAGGATGCCAAGGAAGGTCGCCTGCCTCGGCTGCCAGAGCTTCATCCCAGCCCTCTGACGCTAAAGGAATAGGAGAAGTCCAACAGCCCTTACACAAGCCAAGTTAGCAAATGCCTGGCATCTTCCTCCGTCGGCGGCGGGCATGCAATAATAATGGTAATGTGGTCCCCTAAAATGTTGCGAGTGTTTTGCTTCTTCTTAATCATTGCCACATGTCACATTCCTTCTGATCCTCACAAGGACAGTGGTATAAGGCAGGACAGGTATTATGACCCCACTTTATAGTTTAGGAAACTAAAATACTAAGAGACTAAATGACTTGCCCCAGGTCAGGATTTTTACTAGTGATGGGCTCTGAACACAAAGCCAGGTTCCTGGAGTTTGGTCCAGTTGCTCCATGTATGCTGCTCTGATGGGGTCCAGATATCACGTTTCCCAACTAAGCCTGGTCTAATAAAGTGGGAGAATCTACAGGAAGGACGAGGGGCATGCAGCAGACTCAGAGACGGACGGATGTCTGGGCATTTGTACACTGATAAATGAGACATAAATAATTTGCCATTTTCTTTGCTACTTGATTACTTTGCTTTTAATTAATCATTCAGAAGCCTGGCTAAAACTGTAGTAAAGCAATTTCCATTTCCATCTGGAATGAGAAGATTGTTTTATTTGTTTTTGCTCAATTTGAATGTGACATTTCTAGTGGCTGGAGACACTTCATAAACCAGATGGGAAAGCCAGACCTAGAAGCTCTCGCTCAATTCACTCCAACAGGTATTACTGAGCATGTTCTCTGCACCATGCTACTAGGAGACCTGAGATCTGGGTCTCAGCCCTGCTCTGTCCCTTGCTTCTCTGACTCTCAGAAAGACTTTTCCTCCAAGCCCTCATTCACAAGCAAAGATCCCATTAGAATAGGTATCAGACTGAAGTATGTTGGTCTGCATATATGGCTCTTTCTCCATTATAATGGCAGCCCCAGCAGGCAACACTTACACCATAACCATCATTAGGAGATGACCTGAGCTATAGATAAATATTAATAAATCTGTCTGGTAGATGAGCAAATGAATGTACAAACTGGTTTCCCTGAAAAGGTCACTCAACTTCTCCAAAGTTTCTCTTCTTTGTGAAATAAGTACAGCTACACCTGTCCTGCTTGAGAAACAGCATTGTAAGGATGCTTATTGCTTATTTTCTAGACCTGTCACACATGTGCTAAACACACACAAGAAGTAGAAAATCTGAAGACGGCAACCCTGTCACTCTCGTTCATAGTTGTGTCTCCAGTATCTACACTGGTACCTTAATAAGTGCCCAACTGATATTGTGGAAGGAGAGGAGCTGGGACAGAAAGATACAGAAGAGTATTTTAAAAACACTCGCCTCCATCTGAAAAGTTATGATTTTTCCTCTGCTGTAGTTTGGATCTGGAATGTCCCCCAGAAGCTCATGTGCTAAAGTCTTCATTCCCAGCTCGATGTTCCCGGGAGGTGGAAGAACCTCGAGGGGTGCAGCTTAGCAGGAGAGCTTTGGATGTGTTGTGGGAGTACCCCTGAGAGGTATCATGTGCCCAGAGATTCTTCTCTCTGCTTCATTTCATGGACATTGCTCCACAGCGCACTCCTGCCACTACATGCCGCCTCACCACAATCCTAAGAACAACCCACTAAAAACCGCAACTCCCAAAACTGTGATCGGAAATAAACCTTTTTCCTTTATAAGTTGATTGCCTACAGTAGCAGGAAGCTAAATAGTATATCATCAAAAACATGTGCTGCTGAGGGCTGGGGATTTAGCTCAGTGATTAGAGTGCTTGCCTTGTAAGCACAAGGCCCTGAGTTCGATCCCCGGCACCACAAAAAAAAAAAAAAATGTGCTGCTGAAAGAGTATGTCTTATTTCCCAGTTCTATCCTCTTAGCGAGTCTTTTCTGTGACTCACTACATGAGGAGGCCCAAACTTCGCTTTTTTCTTTCTCAGACAGGGCCAGTTCTAGCTTGTTTCAAACTTTGTGTGCTGGGGGTAGGGTGAGGGAAGGGGAAGCCAGCACCTAAGAAAAATAGCAGCCCAAACTCATCTAGTATTCATCATGCCATTTGTAGGGTCAGTAACTTGGGCTCTGAAGGACAAGGGTGCACATAGAACCACAGCAGGAGCTAGTAGCTGGCAAGTCCTAGCTGAGCCGCGTCCTTGGAGCTACAGTGAGAACGTGGGTGACTCCGTGACCCACCAGAGCCAAATCACCATCTTAGCGCAGGCACTTCCTGGGGATTAATGAAGCACAGTAAAGAATAACACCCCAAACCATTAACCCCAGCCGGCCATAAACCCTCAGGAATTGCACAGCAGAGTGCCCGTTCCTGCCATATTAAGGTGAAAATGCATTTTCCAAAAGCCTATGGATTTTTTAATGGAAAACGATACCACTGGTGCCAATGGGCCTTTCCACAGGCTAAATGCCTCAGCCCAGGTGCCCAGTCCTTTATTCAATTTGCCCTGTTTCCTTCCTTCTTCTTGTTACCCGCCCTTTTTTGTGCCCTTTGCTCCTAGAAGGGATTGAAAAATTCCACTAAAACTGAAAGGGGCGACACAGATATAGATACAGATATAGATATAGATATGGGAGGAGAGAGAAAGAGAGAGAGACTTTCCCAACTGGCTTACAGGAGCCAAAACTGAAAGCAGGTGCTGTTCTAAAGGTGGGTTCAGTGGGCAGCAAGATGGGAATAAAATAGCAGGAATGCTCAATTAACTCGTTTGACATGAAAATCTCAAAAAAAAAAATGCAATTGTTATCTGACAGGAGTTAGGCCCTGAGACTTTTTAGGCTATGACTAACTCTGCTACAAATAATTTGCCTAATACAGTTAATCACCTGGCAGAGCCCTGGGCAGTAGAAGCCAACACAGGAATTAATGGGAGAAGTAGGGAAGGTCAGGAATGACAGGGCAAGAAGGTGAAAGAAGCCAGAGAACATGGGAGAGAGAGCTGAGGCCGGGAAGTCACCAGGTCACCCAGTGGACATGTAGGGCAGGCGTGGCAAGTAAATACTAACTCTCTGATGACTTATCACATGAACAATGTTTCCTAGAAGAGGCACAACTAGGGGATGGCTAGAGACAGACAGAAGCCAGAAAAGAAAGCAAAGCAGAGAGAGAAGAAACGAAGGTCAAGGAGTTTAGGAAGAACAGAAGAATTACTTTTGGCAGGCACAGGATGTCGAAGCTCTTGGGGGTTCCACCAACTATTCAATTATCCTTGGTAAAATAAATACCTCTATGACTCAATTTCTCTACTAAAATGATGTCTTTTGAGATCGGAAATTCACTCTGGAGAATAAAGAGTTAATATCTGAAAATCTCAAGTAGACTTTGGAGAATCAGGTTCTATTCTAAGTATGAGGGATTCCTATTGCAAGAGATTCTGTAGATGGACAAAACTAAATGGCCTCTACATCGTATAACCATAGTTCTCCTCAGTGTACAAAAGTCCAAAAATAAAGACCAGATGTCTTCAGATTGCTGACGTTGGTTGAGCTGGTTCCACTCGCTCACAGTGATTGCTAAACCAAGCTTTCCCTGGACGCAAAGCTGAGGATTTCCATCATTGTATTATTAGCTTTTTGGCAATAATATACCGGCATCCTTTTGTCCTCCTTGTGTCTGCAGTGGACTTTTCCACTCCCTAGAAGATGTATCTGCAGAGGCCCAGCTGAAGCTGGTTCAGTCCCGTGCCTCTCCGGCAGCCTCTCTGGCAGAGAACGGCCAGTTCCTCATTAGCAGCCGTCTAGCACAGTGAGGCCCCACAGCGACTGCCCTGATGCCGGGTCTGCAGGAAAACCTTGTGAAGACTCTTCCCCAGGCCAGCTCTCCCAACAACCCCACCCCAGTTTCAAGCTGAGCCGGGTTCTGTGTCAGCCAGCTGGGTGGTAGCGCCCCCATTTCCTACCAATCCACTCTCTGTCTCTCTCTTACAAATTTCCAGTGTTATTAAAGCTAAAATGTTTCCTGGTTTTTATTCTCATGTCTTTCTCATCTGTGTTTGCCCTCTTAGTCATAAGCTTCTCGGCCGTGAAACCCACATTCTATTATTCCTTGTTAGTCTACCTCTCAGTTCTTGCAGATCATATACTTATGTGAACATAGAAAAAGTTTTAGTGAGGAACATTACATGGCTAATTCTAAAATGGGAGAAGACTTGGGGTATAGCTTAGGAATACAGTACTTGCTTAGCACACAGTAGTCCTGCGTTCAATCCTTAACACCACAAAAATAAATTTATTAATTTAAAAGTTAAAAAAGGGGGAAAAAGCAAATTGTAAAAATTTGGTTGCAGACCAAACAGTTTTGTTTGTGTGTGTTTGTTTGTATGTGTGTGTATGTTTGTGTTCATCTCCATATTCACTCATTCCATTACTATTCATTTAGCACCTACTATGCTCCAAATATGAAGATAAGAATCAGAAGGCAATGCAGAACAAAGAAAATAAGGCCTTGTTCTCCCTGAACACCTTATAAGCATCCTCTTTTGATACAGTTTGGCAAATCTTTGAGCCTCATGTAGCTTGTATGCTTGTAGAGTTTACCTCATGGCTGAAAGGGGTTGGTGTGTTTGGGTATCAATCACATTAAAAAAAGGAGTTATGTGCCAAGATTATGCTTGATTTAGATTCACAAAAGTCAGAAATAAGTGTTAGGTATCATTTAGAACCTAATAGTTTTCTTCCTGGTGTGTCTCTTTTACATTGCACCAAGTGGGAAAAAGTAAAACTTATATATGCCAACAAGGACAGCCCAAAGTGGCACACTACGGAATATTTTAGGAAACTTCAGACTGGGGATTACAAAGACAGAAGCACTGATTTCAGGCTAACAAGGCAAACATACCAATTCCCAACAAGTTGTTGGCTTTTGAAACAATAGAAATTGCTTTCTATCTAATCTTAGAAACCAAAACACCAATTTGCTTTACATTTCAAAGCATAAAGGATGATATATGAATGAGATGTAATTTCACTCTCAGTACAGCAGAAAGGGACTCGGGAGGATACAACATCTGCGTATCAGATCGTGGACACTCCGGCTGGTGTGCTGCTCTTGGGTACGATGGGACTAGGGCTCACCCCGAAATAGTCTTCGTCCTCTACTCACCGAAGGCATTACAGCTGTAATCTCGACGATAATTTCATTTTTAGCCTGAAGTACTTACAGAGTTGAGCTAGTTGTACTCCTGTTTTCATAGCCAACTATCATTATCAGTCCCTGTAAGGTTTTCTCTCACTACATTTTATTATTTGCTTTTTTTTTTTTAACAAAGTATTAACATGTATTGGTACAATGTACATATAATGATCACACTCATCACATTTATTTTGTACCTGTACATGATGCATCTTGGTTCCCCCCCTTCCCCACCCCTCCCCTTTGTTCCCTCCATCCCTATTTACAGCAGGTTTATTTACAATTCTCCCTGAATTCCCTTTCCCCTTTCTTTCCTTCTTTCCCTTCCTGCTTTTCCCCCTTCTCTCTTTCTAGTGCTCCTCTCCTTTGTATATTATCTTCCTTTTATATAATATCTATTGCACCTCTTTGTCCTTATTTACAGTTATGGTTTCTCATATCAGAGAAACAATTCAATGTGTACTCATGAATGTCTGATTTATTTCACTTAAGAGTATGTTCTCAAGGAACATCCATTTACATACAAAGGACTCTAGTTTATCCTTTTTATGGCTGTGTAGTACTCCATTTGTATAGAAAAACCACATTTTCTTTAGCCATTCATTGGTTGTTGGGCATTTAGGCTGTTTCCAAGACTTAGCTATTATAAATTGTGTTGCTATAAACATGGTTGTGCATATATCCCTGTGGCATGACGATTCCAATTCTTCTGGAAAGATCCCCAGTAGGGGAATAGCTGGATCAAATGGAACCTCTAGTTGTACTTTTTTGAGGAATCTCCATATTGATTTCCACAGTGGCTAGACCAGTCTACATTCCCACCAACAGTGGAGGAGGATTCCTTTTTCCCCACAGCCCCACCAGCATTTGTTATTGGTTGATTTTTTTCATAAACGCAGTTCTTTCTGGAGTGAAATGGAATCTTAACGTTATTTTTATTTGCATCTCTCGAATAACTAGTGATGTTGAACACTTTTTTATATATTTATTTGCCATTTTAATTTCTTCATCTGAGACATGTTTATTCATTTCAGATGCCCATTTTTGGATTGGGTCTTTGAATTTGGGAGGTTTAATTTTTTTGAGTTCTTTGTATATTCTAGATGTTAGACCTTTGTCTGATGGATAGCTAGTAAAAATTTTTCCCCAGTCTACCTGTTTTTGCTCTGCTCCATTGGTGATTTCTTTTGTTGTGCAAAACCTTTTTAATAGCATGTGGTCCCAAGCACTGATTCTTTGTATTGTTTCCCGTGCAGTCTGGGTTCTGTTCATGAATTTTTTCCCTACCCCTATGTCTTCGAGGGTTCCTCCTATTCTATTCTCCATTCCACTTCCGTTTTCCTCATTCCTTCCCTCTTTGTATTCCCTACTCCATTCCACAGGTGCCCACATTCATGTGTCTGATATATAAATATAATACATATTTATGTGTGTGCATGTGTAGTTTTTGTGTTTATTTTTGAAAAACGAGTAGTAATATGTGTATGTTTGTGTTTTAAATTTATTTAAATAATATTATGCAGAGAATCTCAGTACTGTACTTATTATTTTGTCTGTTTGTTCTCCATGTGCATGCCTCCAGCTCTCTGCTTACGACACTCTGCCTCACAAACCCTCCTCCACTGCATCCTTGTGCATGTCTGGCAATGCCTGTGAGTTACCCTGGGATGCACACTCCAGCCGGGCGCTCCTATGTCATTCGTCAAGTTTACCCACAAATGTCACTTTAGCTCCGTGCTAACATGTTATTCTCCAGAATGACTGCACCAATGGGTGTGTTTCACCAGCTGTGTAAATGGATTCTAGTATCCCAGGTTCTCACTACTATTTCAAAGTGTCTCCAGTATAGCGAGTATAAAATGTTATTTTGTTATTTGTCTGATTTCCAAGTTTGAGTAAGTTTTCATATATTTTTTAACAATTCAGGTTGCCCCTGCATGAATTGCCTATTGCTATTCTTTGTCCATTTTCTATGGAGTGTGCCCATCTGTGCTGCTGAATTGTAAGAATTATTTTTCTCATCTACATGTCATTCCCGTATTGCTGTTTTATTGTTAATGTAAATATATTCTTTCAGTCTGGAACCAGTCTGTTAACTTGATCTTTGGTACTTTCATTGAAAAGAAGTACATCAGTTATTTGCTTTGTGAACTGTGCTTTGGTGGGCTTATTTAAAAGACCTCCTTGACTCTAAACTCACAAAGATGTTCTTTTCCATTAGCTTCATGGTTCCGTTTGTTTTTAATCCTTCTGGAAGATTATTAGTGTCTTATAGAATCTGACGTAATTTTTTTCTCCATATAGTAACCTGATTTCCCTAACACAGTATTTAGTATGTAATCCACTGACACCACACACACACACACACACACACACACACGTATTTGTAGTGCCACATAAACTAGGTCTCCAAATAGACATGGGTCTACTTTCAATTCTTTACACTGTTACATGAATTTATTTTCCTATCTTTTACTGATATTAAATAGTTTTTATTACTATGTATGTTTATGATAAGTCTCAGTATCAAATAGAGTGAATCTGCCTGTTCTTCTCTTCCAAATTAACTTTAGCTGTTTATGGACATTAGTTAATTGCTATAAATTGTAGAATTAGCTCTGGGTCACTTATTCTTCTCTACGATTTTGAAAGTCCACGTGATCTTTTATTTCTCTTCCTCCTCCAGCCTATATCTTCATTCTTGAAGTCATATATATATATATAATATATATATATATTTCAGTTAGTGAAAAGTCAAAGCAATTTAAGTAAATAACAATATGGCAGTATCACAAATGGCCAGACAATATCATCAGGACTTCACTGTTACCTCCACCTCTTGGCTCTACTTTCTTTTGGATTTGCTCCCATCTCACATAGATTTTCCCCAAGAGTAGGTCACTAGCTATAGCTTTCTTTTCTAGTGACCCAAGCAGAAAGAAGGTGCTTTCACCCTGGAAGTGTCATTAGCATTCCAAGTATCGTTCTCAGGCCCCAAATGGCCTTGTCCTAAAACAACTCGCTCTTCCTGAGGCAGCTGATGTGACCAGAGTATAACAGAGAGCTCTCTGCTTGTGCCAGGCCTATGTCTTTTGCCTGCTCATCTCTGCCTGGTTCAGCCTTATCTAATAGGAAACTTATTCCATATTAAAAAAAAAAAAAGAAATATATCGAGAAGACAGCATAGATACAGAACAAGCTAACTTACAAAGAATAATTACAATTGTGACAATCCATTACACTTATTTATTTGATTCTTCCTACCACAGTAAAAGCTCAGTGAGGGCAGGCTGTGAAAGTCTTCATCTTTGAGGCCTCAGGTCCTGGTCAAATGCCACTACATGCCAGGGGCTCAAAAACACTTCCTTCCATGTAATCAAGGAGAAAATGCAAAGATGCCAGGAGCAGCAGTTAAGGCCAGACTGCATGAGGCTGCATTTTAAGTAGGAAGAAGAGGAAATGGCAGTGATTGCATCAGACTTGTTGAATCTGGATTTAAAATGCCAAGACATCGACCTCAGACATGGGGTCACCATTCCTCTGTCACACTGTCAAAATCCCCAAAGTTAATTCTACCACCTTTCCTGATGTCCTGACATCTCTTACAAAGGAAAGCCTCGTGTCACTGTTCGGAGTTTTAACTCTGACACTTACTAGCTATGAGAACTTGCTAGTTTAGCCATTTGGAGCCACAGTTTCTTGTTCTGCCCAATGAGAACGAATACATACTTTGTAGGTTGTTACATTTTGAAAGATAGGTACGTAAAGAACTAAGCCCCCTGTCTCGCACTAGGCTACCAGAAAACTTTTGCTGCAACTAGTATTTTTCAGTCCACCATGTTCCAGGCAGGGTAGATGACTGCGTGGCTTTGAAGACCCAGAATAGACAAAGCCTCTGCTGTCAGGCCTCTCACAGTCTTCCATGCCAAAAAGACCATTTGATAAACAATTACACCAAGCAACAGTAAGCACAGTAGGGACACAGGGACTGCTGGTTGGGACAAAATGTAATACTTATTCTAGTCTGTGGCAATCAGGGAAGGCTTTCCATAGGCCGTGATATTTGGGGGGAAACTAGAAGAATGAAGAAGAACTGGCAAGGTTAAGGATGTGTGTATTTAAAGAGGAGACTATTTCAGGCAAAGAATTGGACAGGAGATGCCTCAGAATTGAGAGAGACCATAGCAAATTCATAACGAAAAGCAATTTTAATGGCCTTCAATAAATGTCATTTAACATTAGTATAAATGCCACTATTACAATGACATTATTTGTAGTCTCTGTTAAATCTTATTATGCCCTCCAGGGCAATGTTTTCTCTTCTCTTAAAAACAAATCTATATTCCAAACACATATATTTCTTGATTTTCAAACTAGCAGAATATGCTTCATTTACTCTTAAAGGATTTGTCAAAGACCCTGACCACAAAGACAAAAGATACTGCAGTGTGGATCTGGGGATCACCTTGAAAAAGTGACTGATATTAACTATAGTTTCTGATTAAAGAACATAAGAAAAAATAATGAAGATATACAGGATAAGGGTGTGACTTTACAGTGAGGGAGGAAGTTGATACAGTAAACTGCGGCCGAGCTCCCAACCGCAAGTAGGCGTTTCTACAAAGAAGACAGCAGCAAGAAAGAATGAAATGGGAAGCTAGCAAATGGCTTTTTTTTTTTTTTGAGACAGGGTCTCACTGTGTACCCCAGGCTGGCCTCAAACTCACAGCGATCCTCCTTTCTCAGCCTCTGAAAGGCTGGGATTACAGGTGTGTATCACCATGCCCGGCTTCAAATGGCTCTTCTTGTTTTGTCTTATATTGTTTTGGCTAATGGCCCTGATGTGATCATTACATATTTCATACATGTATCAAATTATTACTTTAACTCATAATATGTACAAATATTATGTGCTGATTTTTTAAGAAGTATTTTGTGTATGCTGTGCTTCAATAAAAAATTTTCTTGTAAAAACCATTAAATCTATAGGCTCTTCACATTCACTGTGGTTACTCCCCCCAGCACTGGGGTCACTCTGACTTCCTCTTTTGCCACTTTTCCCCTGGATCACCTCACGTCTACCAAACTGGCCCTCTTGCTGTTTCTATCAGTTACTTATTGCTAGCTAGTGAATTATCTCAAAACTTAACAAAGACAAAAAAAATTATTATTTCACACTGCAAATCAGGTACCTAGACACAGATTACTTTATATGGTGTTCTACACTTGATATATACCCAATTATTGTTTGTTGAATGGAAAAATTTGAGGCAGTATCAAAATATTTTCTTGTAAAATGTTGAGCTCATTTGGGAATTGCTTTATAGAAAAATAACCAGTCATCCCCAAATATATGTAACAGTCCCTCTGACAGCTATATCTGTTCTCACCCCAAATCCAACTGTCAGCCAGGAAATATTTTTACTGTAGTCTGTAGACACCAATAATGACTGTCTTTTAAGTCAAACCCCTCTGAAACAGGTCTGGAAATGAAGATTGTATGCAAGTAACTTATTAAGAAAGTATTCACAAGAGAAACTGGTAAGGAAATGAAGAAAGCAAGACTGGGAATCACTAGTGTTCAAGCAAGGGTGACCAGGAAGATCCCCGGCCTCATCTACTCCCCCAGGGAGATCAGGAGAATGAGTTACAACCTCAGATTGTCTCTTTCTCATGACCAGCAACCTAGGCTTTCAAATTCCACAGAGTCACCCTCTGACGAAGTGGCACGTAGGCCAAGAAGCTCTACAAAGCACAGGGCAGTCTCCGGGAGAAAGTGACATGAGTCAGTAGAAGCACATAGAAGCCAACCAGGAGGAATGTGGTCAGTGCTCCCTAGAAGGACTGTAAGAAACCAGCCTCTTTCAAATCCAACTATAAATCTAATTTAGAATAAGGTGGAATTTCTACTTACCACCCACCAAAAAAAAAAAAAACTTATGGGATAGTTAAAACTATTATTCTTCTTTTTACCAAAGCTCAAAGAAAATAAGAGACTTGCTCAGATTATATAGCTATTAAATGTCTGAGCCAGGTATCAAACCCTGGTTTATGGGTCTCAGAATCCATTTTTTGGTTATCATTTTATAAATTAAAATGTACTTATTCTTCCAATTTCACTAACATGATGAAGAAAATGAAAGGCTAAACAGGTGTAGCTTAGAGTACCTTGGTAGAAAGGGGAATGTTGCCTAAATGTACTGATCTTCTGACACCTGTGTCTCTAGCATTGTAAACACTCAGTAAATATCTGTTAGAGAGGGGAGAATTAGAATACGGATCTGGTCTCATACAGCAGACCTCAAATATTTTTGGCAGCTTCACGTAAATCTAACTCTCACCCCACAATTCTTAAAGGTAGGAATAACATAAAATTTACTTTACTCTGGAGTGGTCTAATAAAATCTTTACAATGTTTGAGTACTCCTTATTGTTCAGTTTAGATATGGATAAACCTAACCACTTAAGTCTTATTTCTTCGTTAGGTGAATTGAAGTGACTTTACAGAGTGACAGTTCCAGAAAAAGTATTTTTTATATCAAGAGAGGATGAGAATCCAGTTTCACCAAGGGTGATGACAGAGCAGATGTATTAAAATCATTGAGAGCATCCAAAAATTCTCTTGCTGCAAAGAAAGAAATAAGAGATATATACAAAAAAGGAAAAAGTCAAATTATTATTTTCAGATTACATGACCTTTCCATAGAAGACCCAAAAAAACTCCACCAAAAGACTCCTAGAATTAATAACCAAAATCAGCAGTGTAGCAGGCTACAAAATCAGCACACAAAAATCAATAGCATTGCTGTACACTAGTAATGAACTGACTGACAAATTAGGAAAACAATACCATTCATAATAGTATCAAGAAAATTAAATACTTAGGAATTAACCTAATCAAGGAAGTGAAAGTTCTCTGTAATGAGAACTATAGTACTCTAAAAAAGGACAGCAAAGAGGGCATCAGAAAATGCAAAGATATTCCCTGTTCCTGGTGAGACAGAAGGAATACAGTCAAAATGTCTGTACCTCCAAAACTGTTACATAGATTTTACACAATCTCAACCAAAATACCAATAGCATCTCACGCAGAACTAAAGAAATAATTCTAAAATTTATATAGTGTGGTGGACTAATAAGTATTATTGTGGTCAACTTCAGCAGGACCGCCCAGCTGGACTGACTTGGTGGGTTCTGGGCATAGAGGATCCACCTGAGGATTGTTGCCAACACAACATAAAGGAGAATGGAAGCAGAAGATAAGGGCCAGCTGTTCCCCAGGAGAAGCTCTGTTGTGACCGGTTCTCCTGAAGGCGACTCGGCTGTTCTCATTGAAGAAGGAGCTTGGGGCCTTGCCGTCATCAAGGATGGCTGTTGTTGTTTCGGGGGAGCTCTGGTCTTCATCTCTGCTGTGAGCGTCGTATCCTGGTTCCAGTAAAAATTTCTTCAGCCATCATCTGCAGACACAGATGTACACGGGACAGTGCTGTGGGCTCCCGGCCTTGATTGGATCTTTCAGGTCTCCAGCGCATAGAGAGACATTCAGCACTCTTCCTGCATTTGTTTATGGGTGAATGTTCCAGCTTATAGGTGTCCTGTATTAAATCTGCTCTCTTGCAAGCCATTGACTCTAGAAAGCTAACTAATACATATAGAAACAAAAGAAACCCAGAACAGCAAACACAACCCTGGGTAACAAGAGCAAAGCTGGAGACATCAAAATCCCAGGCTTCAAATTACATTACAAAGCTACAGTGGTAAAAACAGCATGGTACTGGCACAAAAACAGACATGTGGATCAATAGAACAGAATACAGAAATAACCCAAAGCACATTCAGCTATCTGATTTTTTTTCTTCTGTGTTGGGGATCAAACTCAATGCCTTGTGCTTGCTAGGTAAGCACTCTACCACTGAGCTAAATTCCCAACCCCAGCTGTCTGATTTCAACAAAGGGGCCAAAAACATACACTGGAGGAAAGATAGACGAATCTTTAATAAAATGATTCTGGGAAAATTGGATAATCAAATGCAGAAGATTGAGTCTACACCCAATGTTTCACTATGTACTAAACTAAAATAAAAATGGATCATCAAAGATCTAAATTTTAAAATAGAAACACTTAATCTGCTGGAAGATAAAATAGTTAAAACTGTTGAAGACACAGGTATAGGCAAGGACTGTCTGAACAGAACCCCACATGAACAGGAAACAGTATCAAAGATCAACAAATGGGATCATATCAAATTAAAAGTCTTCTGCACAGCTAAGGAAATAATCAACAGAGTGAAGAGACGACCTACAGAAAATGAAAAAAAAAATTGTTAGGTATTTCTCAGAAAGAGGACTAATCTCTAGAATATACAAAGAACTCAAAAAATTAGACTCCCAAAATAAAAGACCCAATCAAAAATAGGCAAGTGAAATGAATAGACACTTCTCAAGAAGAAATACAAGTGGCCAATAAATACATAAGAAAAATGTTCAACATCTCTGGCCATTCAGGAAATGCAGATTAAAACAAGACTGATATTCCCTTTCTCTCCAGAAAGAATGGCTATCATCAAGAAATAAAATGATAGCAAATACTGGCAAGGCTGTGTGCAGAAAAGGAGCACTTCTACATTGTTGGTGGAAAAGTTATCTAGTACAAACACCATGTAAATCAGTACAGAGAGTCCTCAAAAAACTAAAAATAGAAATTTCATTTGCCCCAGCTACTCCCCTTCTAAGTATCTTCCTGAAACAGTTAAAGACATTATGTTACAGTGATATACACATACCCATGTTTATAGTTCACAATTCATAATAGCTAAATCTTGGAAGTGGCCTATATATCCATCAACAAATGAAAGGATAAAGAAAATGTGGTATTTACACACAATGGAGTACTATTTTGCCATAAAGAAGCATAAACTTGAGTCATTTGTAGAAAGATGAATGCACCTTGATACCATAATGTTAAGTGAAATAAATCAGACACACAAACCTAAGTGTCAAATAGTTTCTTTCTTATATGAGAAACCCAAATATAAATAAAGAACAAAAGAAAAGATAGATAATAGGAAGTATGGGGGATATATCTTTCTCAAATGGGAAGATCAAGATATTGAGGGAAGGGGAGGGAGAGGAAAAGAAGGGAATGAAAAAAGAATTAAGGTGTTTTACATACATACGCCAACTCCCCAAGAGTAATATAATCATTATGTATGGCAAACATGTACCAATAAAAATAAAAATTTAAAAACAAATTTAAAAACCTCTTGTTGCAAAGCAAATTGTCCTCATCTCATCTCACTGGTCCACCTGGAATGTCATGGTGAGAAGATGCCTGCTCATCACACCTGTTCTTTCCTATTGGGTCACTGAGGCACACCTGAAACCTTCTAATTACACATAAGTAAAATATGTAGAGCCCATGGAGCTGGATTGGGTGGCATCCAGCAGTAACACCATTATGGTTTGTGCCTAGATGTCTCCCTAAAGCCTCATGCAGTCATAGATGGGCCTTTTTTGTGGTGGCTGAATCTAGAGTGTGTGATGCTGGGATTCAGGGTGTGTGATTGCTAAATCAGGGCACTGATAGGTTTGGCACCGCCCTAATCCCAGAAGCCTGGATAAGATATAATGGCAGAAAGAAGCTGCTTAGGTTCCTTGCTTACCTTGCTGCCTTCTGCCTGCCTGTCATGCCACCCTGCCTTGGATCCAGCTGATTGTGGACTGAAACCTCTACAAACTGTGAGCTAAATAAATCTTTCCTCCTTTAACTTTGGGTGTCAGGTATTTTGTCTCGGCAACAGAAAAAGTAACTAAGACGGAAATTGGTACCAGGAGAAGTGAGGTCCTTGCTGTGATGTTGCCTGGCCATGTGGCTTAAGAGTCTTTGCCATTAATTTGGAAAGGTTTTGAGAGACTGGCTGAAAAGGCAGCCCTGAAATGCTCTAAACTTACTATATAAGAGACTCTGGTCAGAGAGTGGAGAACCAGAGTAACTGATGGAAATGCTGTCGTTTAGGATGAGGCTTGGGGGGGCCTCTGCAGAAGACTCCACTGGTTGCGGGATCGTAGACAGTATACGTGTGCTTTGGCAGAGGTTGGTCAGCATTTCGCTTGTGTCTGGAGATATTGCCTGGGTGGCAGAAAAATTTCAGCGCAGTCTGGTTTTGAGATGGCAGCATAGCTACTGTTGAAGATTTTTTTGGCCTGATCTGTATTGGAAATTGAAAGCAGAGAACCAGCAGAGTGACTTGAAATGTTTGGCCAGAGGGGAGCTGTGGATTGCAAGCATGAACAGAGAACATGGTTGTGGAGAAGAAACAAGACAAGGAAAAATGAGCTGAGGCTTTTCACCAGAAAGGAAGAGTGTATTTGGGGTGCAGGAGGTCCCTTTGGGCATCTCTTAGTGTTGCTGTGCTGTTGTTAAAGTTTACAGAAACCAAAAAGGTTTAAAATTTGAAGCCATATTTTTTAATGTGGATGCACTATATTGGTATATTGTACTTTGTAAAGAAATTATTGTTTTAGAACAAGCAAGAGAGAATGGAGTTGTATAGTTGTAATTATTGGACACGTGTTTGTAATCAGTGTTAAGAATCCTTTGAATATTTGTTTCTGATGTGGGAATGAGTGTACTAAGAATCGTATTATTGAGGTATATCTGAATAGACCAAGATATGTTAACTCTTTTCAAATCAGCCACTAGAAACTATGGTTTAAAGAAATGTGTTTGGTTATCAAGTTGACAAGGGGTAGATTGTGGTGGACTTACTGTGGTCAGCTTGAGCAGGAAAGCCCAGCTGGACTGAGTTGGTAAGTTCTGGGCATACAGGATCCACATGAGGGTTGTTACCAACACAACATAAAGGAGAATGGAAGCAGAAGATAAGGGCCAGCTGTTTCCCAGGAGAAGCTCTGTTGTGGCCGGTTCTCCTGAAGGGAACTCAGCTGTTCTCATGCCAGAAGGAGCTTGGGGCCTTGCTGTTGTTGGGGATGGCTGCTGTTTGCTTTGGGGGAGCTCTGATCTTCATCACTGTGAGTGCCGTACCTTGGCTCCAGTACAGATTTCTTCAGGCTTTTAGTGCCGAGATAGATGTACTTGGACATTGCCGTGGGCTCCTAGCCCTTGATTGGATCTCTCAGGCCTTCAGTGCATAGATAGACATTCTGCACTCTTCTTGCACTTAGCTTGTGTGTGTCAATGTTGTAATGTGTAAATGTCCTGTATTAAATCTCTCTCTTGCAAGTCACTGACTCTAGAAAAGTAATCAATACAAATACCAATCAACAGAGACATTAAAGCCTTACTTTTATATTGAAGTTTGTGTGTTGTTTAACTTGAATTATGCTGATGGGTCTACAGAGAGCTAGCCACCACACTCCATCCTTCCTACCAACCAACAGTCGTATCTTTGTAAGTCTAGAGTAACAAGAGTTTGGAGTTTAGCTAAGCTATCATGTACCAGAATGAAACTATCTGTCCTGTTTATTATGACAAGTTATATATGCAGAAAATTTGCATAAGTGTATATCTTAACAGGTTTTCACAAACTGAATATGTCTAATTGTTCCTGGAAGAGGCTTCCTTAGCACATACACATATACATACACATACATGCACACACACATCAAGAGTAAAAACTCCTGATTTCTAACACCATAGATTAGCTTAGACTGTTTTTGTACTTGGTGTAAATGGGACCATACTGTGTGAGTTCTTTTGTGCTTAGCTTTTGTGCAACATTATTTGTTAGATTCATTATGTCCTTGCATTTGGTTGTAGGTCATTTATTCTAATTGCTATATATTGTCCCATTGTATAAGAATGCCATAATTTATCCTTTCCATTGTCAATGGACATTGGCGTAGTTTCCAAATTTAGCTATTAAGAATATGACTGTTATAGACATTTGTTCACATACTTGTTTGATGCAATTCTTTTGCACCTAGAATTGCAACTGCTGGTTCATAAGGTGGGCATGTATTCAGCTTTAGTAGATAACACCAAACACTTCTCTCAGATGATGTTTTCACATGTGGTTTTCCCCATTGTACTTGTGCCTATGATTTTCACCTTCCAACTTTAGCTTTATTAATGGGAAACTTGTAGAGCACTAGCTAGTGAGTAACTACACTACAGTCCTTCTTGAGAAAGCAAATCCTAGAAGGACATAAACTCTTTGGAGTTCCTCCAAAGCACCTTAATCCTCATAGATGCTCTGAAAATAGTATATTCATTTCCAGAAATGAGAAAAAGACCATTAGGGGGCAATTCTATGTTTCTGGTAATACAGATTCCCTTGATGGAAGGTGTTACAGCTTGTACTATATCTAGATATCCTCCTAAAGCCCCATATGCTCACAGATGGGACTCTCTGGAGGTGGCTGGATCTAGGGTATGTGAATGTGGACTAAGGATCAAGAGTATAATTGGATTGATCCACTGATTAGTTTAGCTTTGTTCTCGGTGTGGATAATGGGAGCCCCACCCTGGATGTGGGTGGCATCGGTCAGCAGGCTTGTAGCCTGGATGGAATATGAAGGGACAGAGAGAAGGCTGCTTGCTGCTTCCTGCCTTCCCAGCTATGGAATGTTTCTCCCTTATAACGCCCCTCTGCCATATTATCCTGATGTGGAGCCAGCTGACTATGGACTGAAACCTCTAAAAATTAGAGCTGAAATAAACCTTTCCTCTTTAACTTTGGTATTAACTTTAACTCAGGTATTTTGTCTCAGCAAGGAGAAAAGTAACTAAGACAGAAAGTTTATAGCTCTTGAAACCAATTTTTGCTATTGGTAGGTGGAAAGTTTCACAAAGTCCAAAGCAAATAAGAAGCCTTTGCAAGACATGGAGATTGGATCAGAGCTCCCCCACTGTACACACACATCACAGTAAAAGTCCCAGGAGGCCCATGAGAACAGAGATTGGCTGGTGTGCCCCTTACAATTCCAACAAGAAGCAGTCCAAACAGTCTCCAAAGTGGAGTGTAAATCACGGTTGGGTGAAGCTTTGAAAATCTATCTTTTGTTGCTGATCTCTCTGTTCTGACAGGGTGGGTGGGGGATGTAGAAAGGCCTACAACACTCTGCAAATCGACAAACAAGTTCCAGACAATGGTGCTTGCCCTTGCCAAACTTGTGGTTCAGTTTTTTAATAAGCTCATTGGGATTTATTCTTGTTACTGTACTTTACTCATTAGCTCCTTGAAGTTACTGTTGCATACCATGGGGTGGAGGCCCAAAACCTCAAGCATTCTTCTAAAGGGCTCACCAGCACAGGAGGGAGTAGGGTGGGGCTCTTGCTCATGGCCTCAGCAAGGTGCCGCCTATTGGGATCTCTTTCCTGGAAAGGAGAAGGCACGTGTTGGGGCAGCAGCCAGCATACCCACAGAAAAGGGTTCAGGAGGCATCTCAGCAAGACACATAGAGATCCAGAGGTCCAGGACATCTTGGGCTTTAGGTCAAGGCCAAACATCCTCCATCACAATACTGATTGCTTTCCCCTGTGAACAAGGGAGTACAAAGAAAGCCTAGGGAAAATACCCTTTGGCTGCAAAGTTGTGAAGACATCCTCATTTCCTTTGATACTAATCTGATCAAAATCACTTAAACAAGGTTTCCAGTCTAGGATTATGTTTTCAATTTTTCTAAGCTTTATCATCGTGGTGTACTTGTAAATAGTTTTCAGAAAGGAAGTTTATTCAAAGACAGAGGGAAGAAAATAACTAAAACTTTTATAAAACAATGACACCACATTGAAGCTTTATAGTAATATGCTACCCTTAACACTTGCTGCCCTCCACTCTTCACAGTCTACTATGCCTATTATTCTATTATTGTGTTATGTCAATATAATTAGCCCCTTTCCTGGCTCCTCAGTGCCTTCTGAAACCAATTTAAACTACTTGCCCTCCCTGGCAAGGCCCTTCACTACTCGGTTTCTAGATGCATTTCCTGTCTTGTCCCAAAATCCTCTCATGAAATACTCATGAATTAAGTATGTTTTAGTTTTGCCTCCTCTGTATTCTATTTTCCTGGCTTGTTGGAAGACAAAATTTCTGCTCTCTGAATGTTACCTCCCTGTACCTGTGTACCTATGATCCCTCTGTATGTCTCTCATCTTCCAGAATATCTGTCCTATTTCTGCTTCTGGTGTCTGAGAGAAAAGGCATGAAACACATCACCCCACATCATGAAAAGAGGGTAGAAAGATCTCTTAAAACTCTACTGTTGTAGAAACATGTTTTATATACACCAAGAAGAATCTGGAAAGACTCATCATAATTCTATAACACAGCCTCCTCAAAGGTTTTTTCAAAAGCATTTTCTCATTTGTCCACAAATTATGCCTAAAAGATGTCAAGGTCATTTATTATTATTCATCTATGTGAATAGAGACAAACAGGAAATTAGACCAACCACCAGTAAGATAATGAGAGCTCATGTTCTCAATCCTTCCAAATCGAATTCTTTATTCTTATATTCTTTAATCCAAGCTGGCACATTTTCTACATTTGTATGCTTAGAGAGCCATAAGACATGGTAGCATACAGTATTATATTTGTTTTGCAAAGACTTCCAAAAAATGTTACCTCTTAATCTTTACAACAATTGCCTTGAGGAGGTAGAGCAACAATAGCAGGTTTATCCTGGATTTTCGGCTTTTTTTATTATTATTATTATTACAATATACTTCTTTATAAAATCAAGGAGCATGAAAAGGCCCTGAAAAAAAAAAAAAAAGAAAGAAAAGAAAAGGCCCTGAAACTCAGGTGTGTTTCTTTAATAAGTCTGTCATCATACCTGAAATTATACCATTATAGCTTCATTCCCTTAAACGTGAGCATTATATTTCCAGATATAAAATGAAAAGCCCTTAGTCATGAGAACTAGGTTTATAATAGATGTAATCTTTGATAGTCACAAATAAACTAATGTAACAAATAAGTTGTCTAAAGTCCCAAATAAAATGTTTATTGCAATACTAATGAAAAAGATATCTTTGAAGAACAAGGTTTGTATCCTGTCTTCATAGCTTGCTAGTTTGTGACCTTGGGCAAATTATCTTAGCACAACAGTTTCCTGCTCTGTGCCAGTTAGACAGTTACAATATCAAGTTAGAATAAAATAGTGAAACTGTAAACTGGGTACAGTCTGAATTTTCTAATTTCTACAAAAATGTCACTTCCTGCCATACCAATATAAAGAGTTAAACCATTACAACCTCCTCAAAAGGTTTATAATCTTTATAATTTACAAGATTAAAAAAGTCATTCTTGCAAACAACATTTCGAGAACTGTAAAAGTTCATGGTGGTAAACCAGCTTTTCACTGTCAAATTAAGCTTCAGAGCCACAGAACTTGTTATTATTCTATGATTGGACATCTAGACACATACTATGTTCCAAGGACTCAAGGCAAGATGGAAATAGACCTGGGAAGTCTAAGGCTGCTCCATGAAATTAGTTCTAGGACCCAGCTGAGTGGAGCAGGGATACTTACAGAGCTTCTATGAGTCTCCAAGCAGCCCTAAAGGAGTAGAAACACAAATCTAGCAAAGCAAACCAAAGGTACAAACCAAGATAAATTTTGAGATAATAATTCATCCTTTGATTTGTTCATTTATACATTCATCCATTCAACAAATATTTATTAGAAACCAACTATAATCCACATTCTCATTAAACATAGATGATTCATTAGTGAACAAAAAGATCTGGTTCTTTCCTCAGGTTATGGTCTGCTTTCAATGAATAGGTGAATCCCTACTCCAATCACACAGTTCCAAGATCAATTCCTTAAGGCTTCTCAAAATCCTATCTTGACACTTAAAAAAATGAAATATTTCAATTATCTGAATCCATTTCCTTTCCGTTGCCTTTATTCTCCCCAGTCTACCGATTACTCCCTTGACCCTGTTTTAATGTACGAGATTCCTTTCTTGCCACTCCTATGACTGGGGAAAATTTCCTAATCAGTGAGAAACCCCTTCTCATCTTCAAAGGAAGATAGCCCCTCACTGTAATTGCCTAGCCTCTCTTCTTGTGCCTCAGCTAAACTAGGCGGCAGTTCCTCAAACATAACCATTTTTGTTCTCATCTCAAGTCATTTTCATCCTTTATACCTGTGGCTTACAAAATCCTCCCCACTTACCTTTCAGGCCTTAGGTTCAATGTCACTTCTACCAGGAAGCCATCCTGACTCCACTGTAGAATTTTATTTTTCCTGCCTATGTTCATGCAACTCCTTTGAGTTCCATCTTTATCTTTTTTCATGCATCACCCTTGTGTTCCATCTTTATCCTTTACACTCTTCACACTCATACTTACTAGTCTGATATTTTTCTATATGCTGTATGAGGGCATCAGGTTTGTCCCTAGCACCTGGTACTCTGCACACACAAGACACATGTCTTTTGCAAGAGTAAATGAATCTCAACTACTCCACATACTAAGATAAATTTTAAATACACTGCTTACTTCTCTCGAGTTCATCTCCAGTCTTGCTACTTTGGAGTTTATTCCTTCAGACTTTAGTCTCCTGAGAGCAAAGCCTTCTTTCCTCCATGGTATGACTTCCCTGCCATGTATACCCATGGTACCACATAAATATTAAAAATATAATCGAATGTCCTGCAGTGGAAAAAGTGAGTAAATGACTCGGTGAGACCTGTACTTTTGTGTAATTAAATAAGATACAGAATATTACATGTTGTCAGAACAGGACAAAGTCAACACAATCTAGATTAATGTGGATATTAGTGATTTGCTTTGTCCAGAAGAGATGGAAAGTCTGGCATTGTCCTGAATGATGGGGAAAAGAACTAGACAAGTTCTGAAGATAATGTTTTTTGACACTTCCATACCCCCACAAGCATTTCTTCACTACAGTGAACTGTGAAGAAGGTAGGATTATTCAGAATATACAGCATATTTGAAGAAAGAGCACACAAAATACCAAAGATTCAACTCTGATAAAATAAATCTTGTGTCCTGCCCACATAAATTGTGATTTTTTTTTCTAAGATACAAATTGTAGGGATAAGTTCAAGAACATCTGCTCAGTTGGTAACTGAACTTGTGCTAGTTCTGTACCCAAATTATTTCCTCAAATCGTCTCATCCACCCTATTCCTCTACCCACCAATGCTGGGGTAGCCCACGGCATTAAATTCAATATTCAGGGTTCTTCATATAGATTCTCCCTGCAGACCTTAGTGAGAAAAGAAAATAGAAAAAAAAAAAAAAGATGAGAGATATTCTTTCACCTCTCTGCCACCTAAGTGGATCCAGTGTCTGGCCTCTATGACCCTCCCTCCCACAAATGGTGCTACGTTATGCATATGTGAACAAAAGGAAGTTTGGAGGGTGGAGGGTGCAGTGGATAGTTCAGGTCATGAAAACAATGGGTTCTTTCAAAAGAGAAAGAAACTCTTAAAAAAATAGATCTGTGAGTCTGTACAATGACATACAACTGGAGTCCTTTACTTTAAGCATAAACAGATGTATAATGTCCACCAACCCTCCAATAGAATAATAAAGCCTAACTACCTAAAGGCAGAATGTGGCTGGATGTCCATGAGAAACTGCTATTTTAAAAGTCCTATTGTCTAAAGAGCTATAGTTAAGATAATCAAATTAATTATTACATTCAACTAACATGTATTGAATATCTACTCTGTGACCTGAGACTGCAATAAGATCCAGGGTACTTATAGAAATAAGAGCCCTGGGCCCTGAAGGAGCTTATAGCCTAGTAGGAAACAAGATAACAAAAAATTACAGTAACATTGTGAGGAAGGAGGGAAGAAGTCAGGGGAGGGAAAGATAGATAA